>PVIU01023597.1:0-27123 GCA_004026605.1 Ondatra zibethicus
AGCCCCTCACGGTCCTAACTTCCTAACTCATCTTCTCCCACCTTCTGCTCTTCACCTGCACCTTGGGGGCTCAATCCATTGCTCTGATGTGAATGTGGGTCTCTGTCTCTATCTCCATCCATCGGATGAAATTTCTCCCACCTCTATCCCCGCCCCTGGCTTCCAACTTTTGCTTGATGATCCTGTTTGCTTCCAACTTACAGGAGGTTCTGTGTATGCTTTCTTTGGGTTCACCTAGGTATTCAGCTTCCATGTTTAATTTTTAAGCTTAAAACATATACATGAATTACACATGCTAACACACACACACACACATATGATTTCAGCTATTTTCATAGATATTTTTCTTTAGTATATTCATCATATATTTGTTGCTATAGCAAAATGCCTGAGACAGACTCCTTAGGATAGCACAAATTTATTAATACACCAAATATAAACATTAATGACTAAGTTTCAGAGGCTCAAGGATGTGGTACTTGGCTGAGTTCTGTAAAGAGGCCTTCTGTAGCTGCCTCTCATCATGACAGATGACAAAGGCAGGGCTATGTTTAACATATTGTTTGTGTTCTTCTGATGCAGTTGGGGATTGACCGCATATTCTGAAAAACACCACTGGTAAGTTTCCTGGCAGCTTCTTCATTTTATAGAATATTGACAACTTTGAGTAAAGAATGATACTATGGCATAGGCAGAACTACAGAGAAACAAAAGGAAATAAACTTGTATTAATTTCAGTTAATTATAATCTCACATCCTTCCCAATGTCTCTGTCAAGAAACTATATCTGATTTCTTTCATAGATAGTATTAGAATCTAGCTTTTAGGAGATAAATAGGCAAAATTAAGGATCATTTTTTAAAACGTAAAATCCTAAATTGAAACTTTAAAGAAAAAAAAAACATAGTCTGTTTTCAAACCAGTTTCCTCTTGTGTTTTTTCATGTTGTCCCTTCTCCTGCCTGTTTCCCAGATCTCATTGAAAGCCTGCTGCTCATTGACCTCCTATGTCTAGCTGGTCCCCAGCTTGTATTAGGTTGGACACTTCCAAATCCCTTCTCTACCTAGTCCTAGGGCCAGGGTTTCTTAATCTGCATGTCTTATGGGGAGTAACTTTACTCTTGCACTGTGACTTTGCTTTAGTTTTCTACTGCACTCTCACATAGATACTACCAACATCCTCTAGCCACCATAGAAGATGATTTCACATTTGCCTGGTGATGAAATAAGACAGTGTCTTAATATTAGGTACATTTCCTAAGACGAGCCTCTCCACAGAAGCAAATAATTCCAATCAGTCCAAATTAGACCAAATAAAAGATGCCCACATTTAATGTAGCACTCCCCTGGTAGTCCAGAATGCATGTCAAGGGGAAGAGACAAAGGGAGAGACCATGCAAAACCTAGAGACCACATGTTCCTTTTCTGAGCAGCAGCCTAAATAGCCTATGGGAGTGGTTTACCACTTGGCGGGCTTTGTTGACCCTCTCTGGGGAGGGGTCACTGCTTGATGGGCTTTCCTGGAGGTGGAGTCCAGACCAAGGCAACTCCCAGAGGGAGGGGCTTGAAAAGGAGCTTCCTGCTCCAAGGATGGGTGCCAGAGGCTAGGGTGATGCTTTCACCCAAACACTTAGCAAGACTAATGAAAAAGAAAACAAGCTTTAGAATATCATTTTTTCCAAATAACTTGTTTTTACTTATTATTTATAAGTCCAAGAATGTGAAGAGTGTAATTTCATTTAATGTTCATTATTTCATTGTAACATCAGGTACAAAAATCTTCCTCTCTAGAAAGTGACCTTTTCTCATTCCCTCTAGACTCCCTGAACCTACCCCTACTGTCTCTGGGTTTTGCTATAGTATGCCTCTTTGTTTCTCTTACTGTGCTGTTTATTTGTTTGCATGGCCAGCTTCCCTAATGTACTGTGCAAAGCTGGAGAGTAAAAGCTGCTTTATGGAGGGTTTCAGTAAAACATTAGTGAGTGAGTGCCAACAGATACGTTGTGATGTTTATCTGACGAGACCATGTCTAAGCCCTTTCTAAAAAGAGAAAGTTTGCACTTCATGAATGTGCACATATGTTCCAATTGGAGTTTCTGGGGGAATAGATGCCTTATTGCCATGTGCCTGAAAACACTGAATGACACTGACTTTGCCTTTCCAAAATATTGCTGATTATTGTCCTCCTGCCAGTTGGAGGTGTACTTCCCAGAAGACTGGAGCCACTGCTACTGACATAGTCTGAGTTTGATTTCATTACAACACAAATTTGAAAGCATTCAGAAATAGTTCTGACTATTCCTAACCACAGTGTGGAAGAGCAGCTGTCTTTCACAAGTATTTATTGCATAAACCTTATTTTGTAGGCACCTATGTTGTGACAGTTTACAAGCCCAGATGGAGTGGATGGCCAGTGTCTTTATTGCCCAGGTATGATATCTGCTATGACGTCTAATCTACTGTAAGCTGTGTTTAAAGGAAATGCTAGTGTGCTTGTAACTTTTATTGAATTTTTGTTTATAGTGTATACAATTGGTACATTTCACTTGAATATATTTTTACGTATATCAAAATCCAAATTTTCCATTGCTCCTTGAGAGAGAAGACTATCGTGACTGTCTAGGCTTCTTGTTCCTTCCAACACAGGGCCCTTAAGCTTAAGGAAAATGTGCTGTTTCAAACAGTAGCCTTGGCTGAGTTCTCGCTGCTCTGCAGTGACATGCAGATCTTCAAAGAGAAGTATGCACTCGGCCTTCATCTCTTATCCTTCCTCCTCTGTCATTAAAGACGCAAAGCAAGAAAAGTACATTTCTTTGATACCTGTTCTATGGTAAATACTTCGTGGGAATCAAGTATTGTATCCCTTATGATTCATAGTAGAACCTGGATTTTCTTGAAACTGTTCGTTGAGATAGTGTACCCCTCTCAGCGTTCACTGAGACCCATCGGCCCAGCTTCACACTCAGTCTTCCACTTGAAGGAACATTCTTTTGACAAAGGGTTAAATAGGCCTATTAATGGAAAGGATTTGTTTTTCAACCGTTTCTAGCTGAAATAACAGCACTGCTTTTCACGGAGCATGAGAATTCATGGCTAATGAATAAGTTGTCAGTATTGCTTTTCAGATGCATTCATATTTCTTACAATGAAAAAGTTAGCTCACTCCCAAATCTCCTTCTGTTTTGTTCTGAAAAGTATTTCTCTGTGATGTAGTTACCTAATTTGTCCACTGATGAATATAGATGCCACTTTTAACCTCTTTCGCTTTATCACCTATCTATTGCTTTGTAATACATTTGTAGGGAGAAAAAAAGTGAATTGTTAACATTTGAGTCATTTCTTCACTTTGAAAAATGAGATATCTGTACTGTACTTAAAAACCAAAACTCAAAATGTGAAGTATTTTGTCTAAGTTGAAAGCACACACTCAAAAGTTGTTACAGTAGCTGTTTACAGCACAATTAAACTGATGTTTTTGTTTTCAGAATTGGAGTCAATAGACTTTCATGTTGACAGTCAAGGAATGAATAGTACTTCTCCATTTGTAGCTCTTATTAAAAGCATATGTATAATTAGTTGTTTTGTTTGTGCCTTTTCTGCTAGAGTGTAAAATCAGTAAGAATGATTCTTCCTTATTTGACTCTCTTATACATTTGCCTCATGGAGCCTAATGTGCTTTCCAAAATGTGTACTAAGAGTTTCCAAAACATGAAAACAATGACTAAAATAGACATGTAATTGGATCGGGTCTGAAATAAAATGTGTGATACAATGAAGCTAATATCATGAATTGCGAAAGGAGGTGATGTCAGTGAGGTAAAGGAGAACACAGGTTCAGAGTAGTTCTCAGGGAATGGATTTCTGAAAGGGTAATAGGTGAGTTGAGGTCTATATAAGGGTTGGAGGCTGTTGCTCTATGGATGGGACCAAGATCTCCAAGACTTGAGGTGGCACCACAGCGAGTTCATTTCACAAGTATCCTAAACTTCTTACTGAGGGAAGATATAAGACAAGAAAGGTGTGAGAGCCCCATTGAGCACTTGAAATAAGGAGGGATATAACTGTAGTGTTTTAAAATTGAAAACAATTATTGAGTCAGCACTGTAACATGACCTGAATAATCACACAGAAACTGTATTAATTACAATGCTAATGGTTCAGGTTTATTCCTAGCGAGCTCTTACAACTTAAATTAACCCATTTCTATTAATCTATGTATCACCACAAGGCTGTGGTTTACCCGTAAGGTTCTGGCATCTTTCTCCTTTGGCAGCTACATGGTGTCTCCCTGACTCTGCCTTTTTTCTCTCTGCATTCTGTTTAGTTTTTTTCTACACATACCTATATTCTGCCCTGCCATAGGGCATATCACAACACTTTAGAGCCAAAGGAGGAAGCAGGAAGAACAGCTGAGTGGCATATGTTCTTGAGTTCAGACAATATGCAAAACATAAAGATTGAGGAATATTTTAGAGATAAAGTGAATTTTTTTAATTCATGGTCTATTTAGTTTGAAAGAAATAGTAAAAATTAAAGAGAACCCTAATTTTTGTGTTTGTTTATAACAAGACTTATTTCTTCCATCGAAGTAAGAACTTGTATTTTCATCTTCACTTGAGTTTCTTTCTGAAATGCATATCTAAAGCAAATTTTTCATTATCTGAGATGTCATGATTTATATTACAGATAAGTACTAAGAATGGGGTACCATGTCCATGAAATTGGTTTCTTCTTGCTTGTATGTTCATAGCGACGTCTGTCTATCTTCTATTACAATTACTGGAGAGGCTCCTAGAGAGTCAGAATAGCTTAGTCTTATGTACAATATTAGTAAATTGTAATTTTGATGTATGTTGACATCTGAATACTTCATGATTTTCAATTTCAATAATTATGGAAATAATGATATTATAATAGGTTCATATTTTTAGGTAAGAAATTTTAACACTTTATACAAACTTGAGGGTATAAATAAAAACAAGAATAGGTGTGCCTTTTGCTGATAACCTGTTTTTCAGTATGTGTTTCTTACTTTTTTCCTGTGTTCTTTTACAATTTATTTAAATTAATTTTAAGGACCTAGACAATTGATGGTTGTACAGAATGTTATCAGAGTGGTAGAAGGAAGTCAAGAGTTCCGGTAGATGAAATGAAATTTAAAATATTTGAGATACACAAGTGAACACGCTGAGTTACAAATCAACTTTAAAAATTAAGGCAGTAGTTTGAGGTTGAAATGTATATATTGGACAAGTTGGCAATTAGATTGTATTGAGAGCTGTAGAAGTTCATGGGATATTTAAAGAAACAAAAACAGAGGACTGTCTAGTAAACCCTAGGGTGTTCCATATTTTGAGGTCTTGAAAAATATAGATGTAAGAAGAAATGACAAGAGAAAGTATGGGCAGAGATAATGAGTTTGTGACTGGTGTGAGCAGTTAGGGGTCTGAGGCCAATATAGGTTTCATGGCTTAAATGGGATTGACTGTAAAATGGAGTAGTATATATTTTTTTCACATTTGCCAACAGAGATAACTCAGTTACTAGAAGAGTCATACAGGCCATGGCCAGACATAAGGAACCACTGTTGTTCATCATTGCTCAAAGTCATTTTACATCAGAGAGAGTGGTACCTTTTTTATTTTTCCCAGGTCATTGACTACAGAGCAATTATATCCTGGCCTACTGGGCAATTTAAGTCATAATGGAGAAAGGTTACTTGCAATCAGAGCAACTGCTGATAGCAAAGGAAAACTCAGTTACATGGCTATGGATGTAGGACAAGTAGTACATCTTACAATGTAAAATTATATATTTAAGTGATTAGTGATAATTTTTTAAATCATATCAGTGAGTTTAGCTCTGTGCGGCAGGAAAGGCTGTTAGAAATTTTAGGGTGAGGGAATGAAAAATAATATTCAAACAATGAGGAAACGACTTGTCCTATGGCAGTGTTTACTGTTTCACTCTGAGTTTAAAGTTAACTCTAAAGTGAAGTGGGTCTACAGAAAAGTCCTCTGCATTTTTTAATCCATCAATTACAGGCAAATTATAATGAAGTTCGGGGCTTTGAAGAAATAAATGTAAATAAAAGAAAAAGAAGCACAGATCTTGAGGAAAATTATAAGGAAGCAAATTTACAAATTCACCATGCAATCCAAGCCAGAGTATGTAGGACATGAAAAAGAAAGACATAGAAGAATAATTATGGTACATAGTATCAAGCATCAAATTCAAAAGAATATCTATAGTGGGTGAAAAGAAGTAGGCAGAGAAGATAGAAAGGACTAAATTGAAAGTGAGAAGCAGAATTGAAGATTGGCAGTGGGATCATTGACCATGCTGTCAATAGTACAATACCCAGCTAGATAATCTCTGTTATGTGACTTTTGAAGTCATTTACCAATAGCTTACAAATGTTAAATGAAAACATTCGCTAGACCTGGAACGCCCACCCCATATATATATAGAATACCCATTTATCTCAAGAATTTGTAAGCATAATTTACAAAGTTACTGAGTTCCTGCTCAACCTGTTTTCTCTCAATTTTATTTGTTCAGAATATCCCAGTTATAAAATATCAAAGATATTTTAACCGTATTTGGAGCCATGACATAAAAAATAATGTAATGAAGTTTGAAATATTTTATGCCTTGAGAGAAATGCCTACATGATTTTAAGAGCAGTGTCAAGTCTGACAGTAACTGGACCTTTCCTGTAGAACGCTTGAGTATTAAATGAATGTATGTATATTGGTAAAGCCATAATATGCCCCTCATCATGAATTAGAAGTACAATATATTGGCCACAATGTTAATACATCTGAAAATGAATTATTTGCAATAAAACACTATGTTAAAATCCTAACTACATAAAATTTGTTGTTGTATCTTAAAATTTGAACAAAATAGAGTGAGGTTTTAGTTCTATATAATTAGAATTCATTTTTATTTCATCAGATATCTGTAAACTCATTTTACTTTGGTATTCGTTGTTTGTTTCTTTAATAGATTGCTCTCTGAAAATCAGTTTGCTTTCCTTGATTCTAAAATGTTAATCTACCCTAGGAAATAGAAAAATTCTTTAAATACCTTTTTGTATGTTTATTTTGAGGATTAAGCACTCAGAGCTTACATTTGTACCTGTGGGCTCTTATCCCCCATTAAAATTTTGTTTGGCTTTGTTTTTTCTTCTGAGCATGACTATGATGGTGTGGTGGACTACAATTCAGTCAATAATTTGAGGACAAATGCACCACTCTTTCTGTTATAGAGTGATTTTCACTATAAATGTGTATGTAAAGGGGTAACATTTCATTGAAATTCAATTAGATGGAAAGGCAACATTTTTTCAAAAGGTCACAAAATAGGGCTAATTCTTTCCAGATATCCAGGCCTTAGGTCGATTTGAGATATATAAGAATAAATTATTTTCATATTAAATTCACCTTTGATATAAGCAGGGAATGTTTAGTTACTTCTATTACAGGGCTTAGAAATATAGACAAGTACATTATTTTTGCTTTACGAAAAGACTTGCCATTTTTCTCCAATATTTTCTACCATTTGCTTTGATAAGTAGTACAGAGGGCATGTGTTTGAAAGTTAGAAATTGAACTGAGACCTCAAAGCTCGGTTCACTTAAGAATTTCACATCCTGGAGCCGTGTGCCTTCCAGAGTCAATGTCGAAGTAATTACAAATGGCATTCTCACAGAAAGTAGATTATTTGGTGTGGATGTGTGGGGAGCCAAGTGACTTATGTGGTGTAGCACATAATGAAATCACACACCAACGGCACTAAACTCTGTTTCCACAGCATGAGAATGATATATGGCCACCAGCTGGAAAAGAACGAAAACGTTCAATAACCAAAAATCCCAAGATTGGAGGCTTACCTCTGATTCCCATCCAACAGGAGAGGAATGCGCCCCAGGCCCAGAAGAATATTGAGGTTGGTTATGATTTTGTTGCTCTCTTTTTAACCTCCACTGTTTATTTTCCTACAATTTAACATGGCTGAGTAAATTAACTACCTCATTGGCTTCAGAAGCCTACCAGTAATCACTTTGCACAGCTCAACAATGTGCAATGTCCATTATACGTGAAAAGAACTGTGTTGGTAACCCTCTGCCACTTGTTTTAATGCCATTCACATTACATATCCATGACACCACTCCTGGTCTCTCAAGTAGCCAAGCAATTTTACCTCTTTCTATAGAAACCCTGACTGCAAATCTGGTCTCAAATCAATTTCCCAAGATTACTTATATATCCTTTGAGTAAATATGGAGCAAAAATATGCCTAAATCATGTTTCAGATACCTTACTCTAGCATCACAGTCTAGGCTTGAAAACTTGGGATGTTTAAAGGAACCACAAGATAACTTCTGAATATTATTACGAATTAATACGAATGAGTTGAGATTTTTCAAAGAAGTGACTGTGTTTTCCTTTTGCCATCTTGTGATGTGGGATAACATAACTGCTGTATCTTGACAGAAAGCTGGGTCTCTTGGAAAAGAGCATGGCTGCTTACTCTCAAAACTCACTTTGGGAAAGACCCTTGGCATAGTACCTTAACTGACTTTTCAAATAAACCAACCTACATAAACAGTCATATAAATTATACATTCTTTGAACTTTAATTTGGGCTAAGCTGTCAGAATTAATCTTTATGAACACTGTAGCGAGCATATATTATACACGTTTCTTGTGCCAGAGTATACTTGAATGCTGGCCTATGTGATCTTGCCTAACTAATGTTATAAGAGGAAAAATTAAATCGCTTACGAATCTATGACTGCACTCCTGTTGGTTCTATAACTAGGGCTTTTGATAGTAGTCTACTTTGCAGGACTGTGGTGTTACTTAGCCAATCAAAAATCTAGATTACATCTCATTAGCATTTTTGCTGGGGAATCACAACTTGATCCAGTGAAGCCATTATACAGTGGTCATTTGCCTTTCAGTGACCAGTGTCTTCTGACACTGCCTTGTCACCAATAGAGAAACAAAACATAAAATGTTAAGATTAAAAATACATTAAGCAGTATCAGCTATAGATAAATAAATCTATAACATATTTCCTAATCTCAAAACCACAATTTTAAGTATAATTTTTAACATGCCTAGGATAAAAATAAACAACAACAAAAGACAGATAAACTAAAACTAGAAAGAAGTATTAGAGCTTCTCATAATAATTCTATGACATATTAATTGCTAGAAAATATATGAGTAATTAAAATAAATGAAACAAGTTTTGTACCTTTATTGACATTCAATAAATTTGGCTAAGAGATTTTTTAAATATCCTAATACTTTAAAAACACTAGAACTTACTTTAAATGGTATAAAAGCAACATTAATAAAAAAAATCATTAAGAACTGTACTATAGAATTATATTGGAGTAATACAATTATATAAGAAAATATAATAATAAAATACCTAAAGATTTCTTACTTTTGGTTTAAAAAGGAAAGCAATTTAAAGTTACCATGTAGAATGTGTTGCTGAGAAATAATGCAGTCATGTCATGACTCATGGGCAGGAAATGTTGCTTTTCAGAGTAGTTCTTGGCTTTCTGGAAAATGCCGACTTGATTTTTTTTTAAGTGCTCTTGGAAGGAAGTTGTATTGAGTGCCTCATCCAGGCAGGGAAGTCTTCCTGGAGATTTCTAATATTAGATTGATGAATTAGTAAGTAGTGAGGCAACTGAAAAAATCTAGAAATGAAAATCGTTGGCAGGGGAAACTTCTTAGGAAGAGGAAAATGTAATATCTAAGTTTTACAAGCTCGATACTACCTGTGGCACACCCGCTTCTAATAAATTGTGAGCTCCTTTCCAAACTTTGCACCCTCAGTCCCTTCTCTGTATGGAACTAGTAACCCCTACTTCGCAAGGTTATTAGTGGCAACTAAGTTCTGCTGCACAAGAGGATTTATTAAAGTGATGTCTGCCTTGCAGCTGATACACATTGAGACGAAGTCATAAGGAGCATGGAAAGTACAGTGGCATAATTCATTCATCTCTAATACTGTATTCAAAGCTGGGCATGATAGTGTGGACCTGTATTTCCAGCCTCTCAAAGGGGCGGATAGAGGAGACTTGAGCCCATGGTTACAGGATAATCTGAGAACCCTGTCAAGATTTTGTCTCAAAAGAGATCCTTAAATAACAGATGTAAAATAAAAAATAATGAAGAAAAATGACTCACTTAAAACAACAACAAAGCAAATGGTGAATTAGAATCCCAGTCTGTCTCTGTGTCTTCACCCTGTGGCCATTTGATGTGATGGGACTGAACACGCAGGCCAGCCTAACCTCCCGTGCCACTCACCTAAGTGTTGCTGTACAAACTGCTTGATCCTTGGGTTTTCATTTGGGCACCTTACAAAATAGGCAGTGAGTAATCATAGAATCTCTATCATAAAAGCTCAAACATTATTTCAGGCACCAAACTTCATGATGTGACTATCAATTTTATAACATAGATGTTGTTCATTAAGGCAGAAGCTCAGCAAGCGAAGTCATTTATGAGTTTCCCACACTCATATTTGTATGTGTTGGTCACATTATTTATTTTTGGCATCATTAGATCATATTGGTGACCTCCATGTCTGGCTTCATGAGGAAATCTATGAGCATCAGACAAAACCTGTAAAGGATTTGCTCTGAGAAGCCATTCTCCATCCATTGCTCTGGCTCTGGCAATGGGAGCTGCTGCCTGAAGCTGGGGGAAGAGCTGCATTTCTGTTAAACCAAGATGACACAGACTGACCCTTCCATAACATACTCCTGCTTACCTTCGCCCCCTTCATCTCTCTTTTGAAATAATGACCTCATCATTTAACACCAATGCAACGCCCCCCTTTTCCTTGTGTCTTTCTTTCCTCACAGCATGTCACATGCAGGACACATAACATATATCCTGTAAGTTATGTAAAGCTCTTGTGATCTCCTTTTCTTACTTTCCCATTCTTTGACTTTTAAAATGTTGCTTCTACCACATGTTCCTGCCTTTATAAATCACTAATGCTGTCATATTTTTAATACTTTGCTTCTAAATTATGCATCTAAGATAGCCAAAGGTTTTGTCCATTTATTAGTTTGTTTGGTTTAATGTTTTTGCTGTTTGATAGTTGAAGGATCACTGTGAAATGGATGATGGATGGATAGATAGATAATAGACAATAGATATAGATATAGATAGATAGATAGATAGGTAGATAGATAGATAATAGAGAGATGGTAGATTGATGATAGACACAATAGACGGAGAGATAGATGGATAGATACTAGAAAAATACATAGAGATGATAGAAGATAGATAGATAGATAGACAGACAGACAGACAGACAGACAGACAGATAGATAGATAGAGCTGTATCTTATACTTACTGAGTTCTAATACTCTGAAAACCTGAAGTGATTTCCCTCAGATAGATATTGCCCAGCCAATAGATATCATGATTTCTAACTTTCAGAATCTACCCTTTATTCATTGAAAGTAATTTTTTACAGTCTGCTCTTGGACCTGCCAGCCCTTTCTGTACATTTATACATTCTGTAAATGTGTGCTCTAACCCACTGATGCAAAAGTGAATATTAACACATGCATACACCATACTCCAGTGACTTTAAAAGTTGACAGGGAAATCAGAGCAAGTGTTATATGGGGAAAACTTCCACTGCCTAAACATGCTGGGAGAAATGTGAACCTGGAAAACAAATTTAACTGATTTCTGTGCTACATTATTTCTTAATTTCTTTATTATGATTACTTATATTGTGATTCTGAAATCAGGGGCTACAGTCCAGAGACATGAACATAAATCCAGACATGTAAAGGTCAACAATGGAACTTTCTTTTATATCTGCTGGGAGAGGGAAAGAACACTTCTCTCCAATGGAGTAGCACTGGGTATATCATCAAACACTCTGGGACAGATCTCATGTTCATGAGTAATTGACTGACTAATAATAAACTACACCGGTTTTATATGTGTGTGTTTATTTGTGTTATAGTGTTTGGTTTGGTTTGGTTTGGGGTGATACATTTTGTTTTCTATGTTTTGTTGTTATATTGTGGTTTTGGTTTGCTTTTTGAGAAAGAACCTAAAAGTGGGTGGGCAGGGAATAGCAGAGAATCTCATGGACTTGTAAAGGAGAAGAATATGAATAAAATATATTTAAATTTTAAAATTGTTTTATTTAATGAAACATTTTAAAAATTGTTAAAAAGAAAAACAAAATCCAGACATGCAAGCTGCTTAAAGCAAAGTAAAATTAGAGTATGCACCATAGAATACAATGAACTATAGAATGGGAAGCATCAACTGTTTGCTTAGTGTATTTTGTAAATATCAGTTGTCTCAAGTATTGCTTTTACTGTGACATATTTAATTTTCCACTAATTTTAGAGCGCAAGAGCCGAACTTGAAAGGCTGCGTCTGTGTGAAAAGCATGATCGAGACTTCGTGGACCCCAGCTTAAAAGACAGAGCCTCCATCATAGCCCACTGCTTGGAGCACAAAGATGATAAACTTAGAAATCGTGCCAGAAAACATCGCAGTTTCAACTGCTTGGAGGACACAGAGGCAGAGATCCCACACAATCTACCAAAGGGCTATAAAGGTCCAAAGACTCCGAGGAAGACTGAGGACAGACACAGCAAGACAACTTTAGACCACGATCATAAGCTGCCATCAAAAGTCATTGAGGAACTTAGTGTGGTTCTTCAGAGGTCAAGAACCCTTCCTAAAGAGTTGCAGGATGAACAGACATTACAGAAATAAATAAATCATCACACAAGTTATATTTTTTTAACATTGTGTACAATGTGTGCAAGCCAGAAATCAAACTGTAATTATTGAGTTCGTCTATCTAGACAAATTTGTCTGTATTTAAGATATTTGTTTATGTATACCTAAGCATTTAAAGAACATTTTAAAATATGTATATATGAGGTTAAGTGTAAGATCAACTTTATTTTGGTCTGGAGACTTGTAAAGTTCAATTGTATTAACTGTAATAATTTTTTGGGTCACTATAAGTGGCCAGATCTTTGAAAGTAGATGTGTAAGCGAGGGTAATTTATGAGCAGAAATCTGTACTGTATTGTATAAAATGCTATGTGTACATGAAGCCTATGAAATTGTATCATATTTTGCACTTTGAGAAGGCTTGTATATTAAGTTGCCATGTGTTTTTGGGTTTACATAGGGTTCGTCTTAGGGAAAAGCCTGGGAAATGAGTTCAAAAGGGGAAAGATATTGCAGTCGCTGTTCAACCTACATTGGAAAGAAAGACAAGACGTTAAAAAATATTCTACTAACCAAGGAGGTGACCTAAATTCACTCTAATTCATCGAGAAACAAAGCGTGTTATGGAGAAACTGCTTATTAGGAAAAACATCCCAGTGTCTTCAACAATAGTATCCAGCCAGTTCATGGCAGTGGTGGCATGGGCCACTGTCAGTCATGATGTCAGTAGGCAAGCCCCAAGACATAGTCAGTACACCAGAGCTGTCTGTCAGTGTCCACTCAAAGGAACTTACTTTGCACTGAAGAGTATGTACATGGACCCAGCATGGATGCCATTTATACTGTTGCTATATATATGCTGGTGATTCCTTAGGGCTCCTAACTGTATTTTTGGTACGAACAAAATTCATTTCCATGGGGTCTTTTCCTATTTTTCCTTTATTCTATATTTTGGCTGTTGTCGATGTTTTCTTTCATTTTTAAATGTAACATTATAATGCTTACTAATGTGACATTATAATGCTTACTTTTGCAATGTCAGTATCAACTGGAAGTGTCAATATATGCCAATGGCTGCTTATACGACATTTGCAGGCAGGCACTTCACATTCCATTTACTCTTTCCTTTCTCCCTGTGGAAATGACATAGCCCTGTATTTTTGTTGCCACATAATGATGACATACAGATTTGACAATTTTCATGAGTCAGACTACACTAGCTTATAAATAGTTCACGTCAAAGACAGTGCTTTTTGTTAAACTGGAAGTTTTATTGCAGATCTTTATTCTCAACACTTCTTAGTCCTCTCCTATAGCTGAGTTTTTTATTTAAGACATGTGTATGTCTTATTTCAATAAGGCCCTTATTTCAGCCACTCTCTCACTGGTAAACAAGAGGATATGAAGCACTAAGTCTGTCTTCACTCAGCTATGTTAACCATTTACATTTGTTATAGCAGATAGAAGAGTTTACCAGGAGTAAGTAGTATGTATTCTTTAAATCCAAATAAAATGTTAACTGAAATAATAAGTAAAACTGCAAGGCAGTTTTATGAGTTGGTGTCACTACTGAGGACTCTTCAAAGAAGATGTCGTGTTGTTTGGAAAGGAAAAATTAATTTTAGTAAACTTATTTCTCATAAGTAATGATATTTATATTTTTATGAAATAAAGAGACATGGAATAAATATCATTGGCCTTGTTGGGGAAGTGCTATGCTTTTAGACCTACCCTACTGGAATTTCCCCTGAAAGTTGAGCTTAAAATCTGATCACTTCTGTTTTTCTTCTTTTCATGAATAATTGTCTTAATTTTTTAAATGTAACATAAGGGCTAACGGCTATATCTCACAGATTTTGAGTAAAAATTAAAATAGTTTTACAAGTCCACTAGATTATGAGTCTTCTATTGTTTCATTCCTCTCAGAAATCTGAAGTCATTTTGGTAAAATGAATCAAGTACTTTATCATTTTTTCTGTTTTAAAAAAATTGAATATGATGCATCTAACTGTCCTTGTCACCTTAAAAACACATCAAAGTAAATGTCCTTTTATTTTAAAGGCTGGATACATACAGATATTTCCTAAAAGGACTCAACAGTGCTCACTTTCATTTCTGTTCCTGTAAACTCAGTTGTCAGCCATGATCTATGACGACGTTACACGGAGGTTCATCACAGTGGCCCCAAGAACTGAAAGCAGGATCAGTGAAGGCACAGCTCTGACTTGCGTATCGATCAGCTGCTGGCTGGCCTTGCTCATTAAGTTTGTCAACTTTAGTTCTAAAGTGCTCAAAGACTGCATATTGCAAAAGGTGACGCTTTAGAAAATGGGAGTTACTTTTTAACATCTGATTATCATGTGTGAAGATGACTCACACTCTTGCCAGCTTATCAGAATTTCTTCCAAGACATTACTCGATAGAAGTGAGACTTAGGCCTAAAATGGGAACATTTTGCTATCACATGCATCTATATTCATTGCTAATTGGAAACCACACACTAATGAATCCTACAGATTACCAAAGTGTGTCTTTTTAAAGCATACAGTTATTTTGGTTTAGTAAACTTTAAAGTGTTCACAACTACATTGTCTTTACCTTCTCTATCATGACTGCATATGTAGAATGTAAAATTTTAATAACTCATACCTTCTCAAAGTTAAAACTTTAAATAAAATTATTGGTTAAAATATATTTAAGTCACAGTAATAACTGCTTCATACATAGTCATTTTGTGATTATATTGTGTACCTGTAAAATTTATTCATGCATAGACATGCATTATAAGTCAAGTATATTAGGTAAATAATATAGAATGAGGACCAATCTATAGTAGTTATTAATGTGTTTCTATAGTTCTTATTTTATCTAAATAGATATTGCTGGCTTTCAAAATGCTTCAAGTAGTTTTCTTTTCCTTTTGTACTAAAGTGCATACTAATAAAGCTAATGCCCTAATAGCTCACATTTAGCCTTAACCTTCAAAATCTCAAAAAGTAACTTACTTTGAGATCGTTCTTCTCAAGAGTTGCTAGCGTTAACAGGAGACCATGAGAATGTGTTCTGTTCTATTCTCAGAAGTTCCCTTGGAGGACATTAGGGCATCTAAAAAACAATGTGGTTTCACGGCCACCAGTGAACCAATGTATCCAAACTCCAAATCTTGTCCCTTCCATGTCACCTCTTCTTATTGCTTTCCATGTCAAAAATGCAGGGGAGAAAGATTAAGCAAGCCATTCAGCTCATGAGTGACAGACTGACTATCTCTGTCTTTTCAGTCTATGTACAAGAGTGGCATTAAAGCTTCTGAAGTTTCAGCAGAGAAAAAGTGAGTGTAGTATTTGTAGAAAACTGTGGTAATACAAGGGTACACATATTACCTAGGGCACCTGCTTAAAAATAAAAATCATATATTTATCATGTATATATAATATGTTATATTATTTTCATATGTTATATATATGTGATATATGTTCTGTTTGTATTATATGTTTATATATACCACATTAAAACAGATGAAAGTGAGAACAACAATAAGGTGGTAAGTAAAAGTCCCAATATATCACTGACTCCTTGAAGTACAAAATAAATACTGACACCTATTTTATGCATTTTGGATATGTTTTTAGTTTAAATCCAAAAGATTGTAAGTAAGAACCTGAAGTGAATATATGCATTCTATAAAGACAGTAATTTACAACAAAACTGGTGTCCCCAAACTTCTATAATACAACACACTTTATAGCCAGTAGATTTGTTTCAGATAAACACTTTTTTTTTTCTGTGAGAGAGGTCCTTCGTCCAGGGAGATATAAATGAATAAACTCTTCTCTCTCTAATACAATTAATTATAAGCTTCGTGGTGCCAAACCCCAAATCGCATTCATATGAGAAATTGTCACCCTGGAAAGGCAGAGGTGTTGAAAAGCATAAACCAATTTTTCAAATATGCCATATCAAATGATGTACCATCACATGCTTTCTACATATGGCTATCCTGATGAAAGGGTTTTTTTTATATTCATATACACAATACTACAAGACTTAATGGATATAACCACTATTCTTGAATAAATTTGAATCAATCCTGTATCTTAACGATTTTTTTCCCAGATACTCTATTGCCATTTTTAAAAAGTGAGCAGGCTTCAAAGATATATCTCTTCTCTATTAAATAAACTTAGGCTTTGGTCCCTAAGAATATTATGCTAAATTAAAAATTGTCTCTTTCTCTGAAATAAAAGTGATATTACAAGATAGAAGGATCTAAAGGAAAATGGGTTATTCACTCATTTTCTCACTATATAGGAAAAAAGGAAATTAAACATCTAAATAATATTTTAGAACTTATTAGAAGTTACATATTGAATATAAGTTTTATTAATAGAAATATTTACATTCTTGTAAGTATGCTTTCACAAAATCTGTTCGTATGGTTTGTACCATGTGTGCACTCATAAGCAAAGCATACACACTTGACAGTTAAATAAGAAATTATTCCAGATTTTTAAATCATTACATATTATCCAGGTAAGAGCTTTACTGGAAAGACTAAGCCTCAGTCAGTGGCAAATATTGTGACCATGTCTAGAGAATGCTTCAGTAATATTAAAAATATTTTAGAAATATTTCAACCAATATAATTCAAACACTATAAATGCTTAAGTAATTTTTAATATAATTGACTGTTCAAATGTCAATCAAACCTAGGAGTTATTAAATATGTTAAAAGATGTGACCTACAATCACTTAATTTCATTAAACAGAAATAGTCCGTTTCTATTAATACATATTTCAAGTTATTACTGAAAAATAACTCCTGTAACCAATCATTTAAAAATGTGTTAAGGGCTTCATTTTTGTTTGTTTGTTTGTCTGTTTTGTCTCAGGACAAAACACATAAACATTTCTTCTGTAACAGCATAGATATGAGCAATTACTAGTTTTACACATAGCAGGATACATTACTTCCATATTATCATTATATATATATAATATATATATGTTACATATTATATATATGCTGGGCTGTGGTAGTGGAATGATTCTTTTGTTTAATGGTGTATGTGTGTTCTTGTGCTCTTTGGGTGACTTTTTGTTTGTTTCTTTTTTTCCCATAATATTTCAGTGCAAGACTGGGAAAGTCACTCACTCTTATTTTCTCTATATAGCTGTCCCATTTTATTCAGGATTCCAAATCTGGTATTTCAATCAGACTAGTATTCATTTTCTAGCTTGATTTTGGATATGTGTGTTTTTATAAATTCTACATGTCTTTTCAAAAATTGATTTAATTTAAATGTCTTTAGTAAGCAGCACAAGAAATTACTATTTCACTTAGGAGTACCCGTTGTCTTTCTACTTACCAATGCTGGTAGAAAAATATTATCCTGAAATACAATTGTAATTTTTATGGTTGGGAATTCATTAGGTACTAACTTTTAAAGTTTACAACTTTAGGCTGTTTTCATATTCTTTTTCTCCATTTAACAACAATAAAGTTACTTTAGCATAGAAATTTTAATAATTATTTTTTCTTTCTCACTTTCATATAAGAATATATTACAATCTCATTGCACTCACTTCTCCAAATTTTAAATATAAACGTATTTGGCTGTAAATTGAGAAACTATACTATAATAAACTATAACATAACAAATAGATAACTGTGTTTTCATACTGTCCTACCTCTTAGATGATCATTGGGTCTATACTAATGATACTGGAGACCACCAATTAGTAACAAACCCAAGTGGGGCACTAAATAACTTGAGAAAAACCTGTACAATGGTTCCTCACGATATCCCTGCATGCACCACCTTGATGAACAAGTCAGGAACTGTGTGTTTCTGCACAAAAGTATAAATAGTTATTAAGAAATATAAAAATTGCACGTAAATGGATGAAGCTAGAAAAATTCTGAGTGAGGTAACCCAGAACCTAAAAAAGACAAATGTAGTATGCATTTCCTTATATGTGGATGTTAGCTGCTGAGTCTTTGACAAGCAGACTACAGTCCATAGAACCACAGAGGCTAAAAATAAAGTAAGGGACTAGAGGGGACAAAAGGAACTCCTTAGGAAGGGAATTACAATAGATGGATGGAGTGAGTGAGGAACTAAAATGGGAGGATCAATCAAATAAGGAGAAAGAGGGATGGGGGAAAGGTGGGTAGTGGGAGAAACAGCTAAAGCTAAGGGCCATTTTGAAGGGTCATGTGTAAACTTACTATAGAAGCAAGTTTAAATATATACACGCATGTTAGAAATCCAAATGGAATCAACAAATAATGGAGCACACATAGCTCCATCTCTCAACACCAAATGAAGCCTTCACTACTGAGAAAGGATTATATCATTTTGAGTTGTTGCCCAGAGGGGCCCAATGGAAACGGCAAACAACCCAGGTTTCGTCAAAGTTATTAGTTGCTCTCCACAAGCTGATGGAGACAGCTTCAGATATCTTCAGATATCGCCATATGTCTGAAAGACAACATCTACATAACCCATTAAACATAGAGAAGATGAGCTAATGCCTAATTAGAGCCTTCACTCTTACGGAATAGTGTTCATGTTACTGGAAGGTACTCTGCATCCTACCAGAGGAGAAAGATAACACTACTCCAGCTACAAATCTTTGATCTAAGATGGTGGCCTGCCTATAAGATACACTGGTACAATAAGTGCCACAAAAGGTGTGGGACTAACCAAGCACTATCTGATTGGATTAAAAGCCCTGTCTTAGGATTTCTATTGTTGTGAATAGACACCACAGACACCGTGACACAGCAACTTTTTTGTGTGTGTGGTTTCTTTGTAGCTTTGGAGCTTGTCCTGGAACTAGCTCTTATAGAGCAGGCTGGCCTCAAACTCACAGAGATCTGCCTGCCTCTGCCTCCCAAGTGTTGGCATTAAAGGCATGTGCCACCAACTCCTGCCTGACATAGCAACTCTTATTAAAAAAAAAAAAATAACTGGATTGGCTTTCAGTTTCAAGATTTAGTCCATTATCATCATGGTGGGATGGCAGCAGGCACACAGACCTGGTGCTGGAGAAGGAACTGAGATTTCTACATCTTGATCTGCAGACAACAGGAAATGAACTATGTCACTAGACATAGCAGGAGCATAGGAAACCTCAAAGTCCACCCCCACCGTGACACACTTCCTCCCACAAGACTATACCCCAACAAAACCACAACTCCTTATAGTGCCACTTCCTATGGGTGGCATTATCTTTCCAACCAAACAACCCACTCCCTGGGACCCATGGGCTTGTAGTTATATCATAATGTAAAAATGCATTCAGTCCAGCTTCAAAACTTTTCATAATATATAACAGTCTCAAACTTACCTAAAAGTTTAAAGTTCAAAGTCTCTTCTGGGATTCATGTAATCTTTTAATTGTAAGTCCCTGTATCTCAAAAGCAAATAGTAGATCACATACTTCCAACTTATAAAGGCAGAGCATATACACTACCATTCTAAAACACAGGGGAGAGAGTATAGTGAGGAAATACTGGACCAAGGCAAGACTGAAAACCAGCTAGACAAACTTCAAACTCAGTCCCCATGTCTGAGCACACTTCAGCTCTCCAACTCCTTTCAGCTTTGTTGACTGCCACACACTTCTTCGTCTTGGTCTGTTTCTACCACCTGTTAACAGCTCTCTGTTGTCAGATATTCCATGATTCTGGCATCTCCAACATCTTGGGATTTCCAAGGCAATACAGGCTTCACCATCAGAGCTTCACACAATGGCATTTCTAAGCCTCCATTCAAGAATACCCCGACGCATGCCTGGCCTGGGTGACTTTCCTTAGTCATGAAGGGAGATTCCATATCCCCTTTCTCCTATCTTTGACAATAAAGCCCAGAGCCATGGGGTCAAAGCTGCCGAGTTCTGCAGCTTTCTGAGGAACATGGGCCCCTCATACAATGGTGTCTTCACCTGCGTTCTGTTTTCCATTGTTTCCTTCACTGCCTAAGCTTGACTGTCCTGAAACTGGATCTGTAAACCATGCTGGCCTCAAATTTAGAGAACTACCTTCCACTGTCTCCGGAGTCCTAGGCTTAAAGGTATGCATTGCCACATCTGTTGCTATAATTAATTCCAGTAATATATCCAAGAGTAGTGGTGAGAGGATGCATTGCTGCAACACTCCTATAATTGTCTTTAAATGGTCACTTAGTTCTCCACAGCCTTTGACTGATGCATAGGCATTTTCTAGTAATCTTACTATTTCCTCCAGGTACCGGTAGAACCTCAGTGTTTCCCAAAGTCCTTTCCTCCAAACTCTATTGAATGCCTTCCTGAAATCAATGTAACAGACATATAAGCCTTTTCCAGATTCCTCATATTTTTCTGCCCATTGCCTCAAAGTGAAGATCTGATCAATTGTGCTCCTGTTAGCTCTGAATCTGCTAGGATTTCTTCTCTTCTGCCCTTGATCCTTTTAAGGATAATGGAGGAGATCTTACTGCTATGGCTTAACAAACTAATGCCCCTGTAATTTGAGCAGTGCAGTTTGCCCTTCTTCTTGTATATCGAAGCACTTGTGTCCTTCTTCTTGTGTATGGGAAGCAGTCAAAGTTCCTGTTCTCATATCTCTCTGAAGAGTCTGAAGCCTCCTTGGCCCCTTAGCCTATTGTAGCCACCTCCAGCTCCTTCAGTGTTGATGTGTTTCTGTCCTGCCTGGTTCCCGCAGTCGTTAAGTCCCAAAGAAATTACACAGAGATCTACATTAGTTATAAACTGATTGGCCCATTAGCTCAGGCTTTTTATTAGCTTCAGCCCATTATTCCTGTCTATGCTAGCCACGTGGCTCGGTACCTTGTTCAGCAAGGCAGTCACATCTTGCTTCTTCTGTGGCTGGGTCAGGACTGCATGCTAGGATTTCCCTCTTTCCCAGATTCTCCTGTTCTCATTGACCCACCTCTACTTCCTGTCTGGTTGTTCCGCCTATACTTGTTGCCTGGCTACTGGCCAATCAGTGTTTATTTAAAATATAATTGACAACATACAGACCATTGTCCCACACCACTTCTGTCCCACACCACTCCACTGTGATGTCATTCACTCTAGGGGACTTCCGTGTTTTGGTCTCTTGATAAAGCTTCCTCTGTCTCCCTCCTGTCAATATTTAATATTGCCTCATTGTCTCTGGTGTTTGAGTGGCTGCTGAAGTGTTTCTCACTGTTTACTACATTGGCAGCATTAAGATCATTGTATAGGGTATAGTATTGTCTCCATCTTTATTTATTGTATAGGGTATAGTTTTGTCTCCATCTTTGCTTTACTTCCCCTAGTTCTGTTCATAAATGACCTTGCCCATCTTTAATCACCTGAATCTGAGGAGTAGCTCTGGCAGTTATCGTCTGTATGTTGCATAGACAAGATGTGTTTTATTATGGAGTCTAGACTCTTTAACCTCTTTGCATATACCTTTTGTATACGGCTATCTATCCTTCTTTGCAGATAGGCAAGCAGATATGTGGTGTGTGAATCAATAACTTGTGCTTATCCGATGGTACAGCACAACTTGCTGAAAGTCTAAGTGAGCTGCTGAGCTGAAGATCATGGTAAGTAGAGTGATGGAAGTAAGCGAAAACCCTGATATGAAAGTAAACATCGAGAAGACTGAGATCTAGCACATCGGAAGGTCACAAAAGGATTTTAACATTGTAATAAAGAATCAGAACCTCTATCTGGGAGCAAACCACAATTCAAATGTGGGACCTATTTCAGGCATCGAGAGGCAGAGTAAAATAGCAGGGGTTGCAGCATTGTAGGCACTAGGAAAGGTTTGGTCAGCAAAAGACATAACAGCAACAACAAAATAACGAGTGTATGAGACACTTGTCTTGAGCTGCCTTATTTACAACCCCGAAATCTTGACAATAAAATGCTCCTCAGAACAGCGACTAAATGTGTTTGAGACGGCATGTCTCAGAAGGATTCTAGGTGTCACACGAAGAGATAGGTTGTACAACGATAACATTAAGAAACATCTCCATCTATGGAAGGAAGGAAACTACAGGATACGGCAACGGCACTTGAGATACTTTGACCATATTATGAGAATGAGTGATGGCAGATACCCAAAGATGATGAGTGCTTGGATGAGTGCACGGGATAAGGTGAAGAGGAAAGACCCCAAATGCTCTATAGACATCATAAAGGAAGACTGTGGAACGTTGGGTATGACCTACAATTTTTTGCTTGTATGTTATGGGTTCAACGTTTTTGTTTTGTGGTATTTCTATTTGTGCAATGTGTCTGTCTCTACAACTGTATATGTTTCTTGTGCTTTAGCCCATTTCTTTAGTTCTTTCTTTCTGTGTATTTTTTGTTTTGTCTTCTTCAGGGTTGTTTTCATTTTGTTTTGTTTATTTTTTCTGTCTGTTTTCTAAAGGGAAGGCAAGAAAAGGTGTAAATTTGGGTGTGTAGGGAAGATATGGGACAAGTTGGAGAAGGGGACATCTTAATCAGAATATATTGTATTAAGAACATAACTCTATTTTCATTTTTTTCAAAAGAAATATCAAAGCCAGAGATGTGACTCAGTTGGTAGAATGCTAGCCTAGCATGTTTGAGTGCATGAGTTCAATCCCTATAACCACAAATTGCAGGTGTAGTGATTCATATCTATATCTCAATACTCCAGAAGTTGAGGCAGTTCAAAGTATTCTTCAGCTATACAGTGTGCTCATAGTCAATCTATGGTGTTGAGATCCTGTCACACACACTCACATACACATAGACACACAGCCACAGAAGAAATTTTAAATATAGAGAGCATAACAATTAAGAAAACCACTTATTGATACTAGTAGAAAATTCTCTTATAAGAACAGTACACTGTCTCTCTCTCCATCCCTCTCTCCTTCCCTCCCTCTCTTTCTCTCTCTCTTCGTGTTTGCACATGTGTGTGTGCACATGTTTCTGTAAGAATATGATAACTAGAGCTTTCTTAAACTATTCCTTTGTAGAATAGGCAGATACTACTTGAGGATGTAAAACAAGTAAACCTATTTCAGGTGATTAAACCAACTTTTGTTGTAATATGTTTGAAGATGAACATATTAAAGCTTGATATTTATACTTACATAATACATTCCAGTGGTTGTAATAAGGTATTCAGCACAGACAGCATGTAGGTTTTAACAAAGCATTGTATACACTGGAAAAGATAATTAATGTAACATATAGTATTCTCCTAGTATTGTGTCCTAAGCACTAAGGAAATGTTAATAATTTCATTCTATCATTCTTTTAGTTACTCTTTATTTCAAGTGACACATCTTTTGTTTTATATCTACTGTATAGTTGGTATTGGTCTACTAATATATTCCATAATTGTATCTAAATTTGTAGATTCTCAACCAATTCAAGATTATACATGATTAATATTCATTCAAAATGTGCATAACTTGCCAAGATGTAGATCTGATTGGAAGTTTCATAATCTAGTGCCCACGTAAATAGATATCCCTTTTAGTAAATTTTTATTTTAAAAGTGCTCAGACTTTACTCAGCTGTTTCTAAGGTGCATAAGTACTTTTCAAGAACAATTTGAAATATTTTTTCTTTTTTTTAAAAGAAAATTTATTTATTTATTATGTATACAGTGTTCTGCCTGTGTATATATGCCTGCAGGCCAGAAGAGGGTACCAGATCTCATTGCAGATTATGTAAGCCACCAAGTCGTTGCTGGGAATTGAACTCAGGACTTTTGGAATAGCAGTCAGTGCTCAAAACTGCTAAGCCATCTCTCTAGCCCCATAAATATTTTTCTTTAATGGTTAATTTAGAGTTATTAATATCTTTGGAAATTAATTCCTAGTAGCTGATTATGTGAGGAATGCCTTTTCCTTAAGTCATAAATTTTAGAGAAGTGCAGCATTGTGATTGGAAACATCAGAAGAGAAGTTTCCTAGTGAGAATTAGATGTGCTGCTGAGATTTTATAACTGCTTGACATAGAGTCATCTGAGAGGAGGGAACAGCAATTGCAAAAACGCCTCCATAAGATCAGGCTATAGGCAGGTAAACCTGTATCACATATTTTTGATTTGTGAGTAATGTGAAGGTCTCCAGCTTCTTGTGGGTGAGGACTGCCTTGGATTGTAGTCCTGGGTACTGGAAATAAATCAGGCTGAACAAGTCATAGGTAACAAGCCCATAATTAGCACCCATCCATGGTCTCTGCATCAGCTTCTCTCTTCCATGTTCTAGATGTGAGTTACGGCTCTATGTTCAGTGATGGAATGGGATGTGCAAATGTAAGTAAAATAATACTTCCCTCCCTATGCTTCTTATGGTCATGATATTATCACAGAATTAGAAATTCTAACATAATAATTGGCACTAGGAGTGGACCATTGCCCTGAAGGACCAGACCATGTTTTGGGAGAATGGGAAAAGAACTTTAGAACATTAGGCTGGAAAAATCCATAGAAAATCCAGAGATCAGCAGGCAGTTCAGTGGGATCTTAGAATATGATACCGAGATCAGAGCAGACCATGTAGGCCTGGCTTGTGGAGCTCAAGCAGGAAACTTGCTTTCTGCCTGCTTGTCCTCACCCTCTTTCCCAAGTTCATCTGTGCTGCTGTGGAGGTTGTCTTCTACTTCTTTGGGATCACAATGTAGACTGAAGACCAGTTGAAACATTTACCCTTGTGAACTGAACAACTACGGGATTCTTGCCCTTTCTGTGAAGAAACAGCTATTGTTGAACTATCCAGGCCATAGTCTGTGAGTTACTCTAATAAAGCCATTTTAATGTATATAGAGTCTTTCTACCAATTCTGATTCTCTAGAGAAACCTGACTAATAAAGACTGTAGTAGAATATACAGTATATTACAAACTTTAAATATCCCATAGTTTTTAAAAATTCAAACACCTCAAAAGTTCAGTCTCTTTAACATACTCATGGGCACTCTAAAGTATGTATTCTCTTAACTATTGGCTCCTACAAAATCAAAATTAAGTACTTCTTTATTCAAAGTGGAAAAAGCCAATATACAACCACAATCAAATCAAAGCAAAACCAAACTTCAGTAGTGTAAGTAACTCAGTGTCCAATATCTATGATTCATTCACAATTTTCTGGGTTGCACCAAAGAACTTGGACAGTTGCCCACAGCAAATGTCGCCATTCTCCTAGGATTGGGCCAGCTCTACTTCACAGATGCCCTTGGAGTTCCTCATATAGTACTGAAACCCCAAAATGCTCAGGACTCCACTGCAACTTGAACCTTAGCCTCTCCTGGGCTCCCATCAGTTACCCTGAAACATGATGCTAAGTCTCAGCCTCTCTTCTTGACCCCTTCAGTTTTGAGGTTTGCACTGCTATTGAGACTACACCTTCACCAATGGCCTGGCATGGCCTCTGACAGTGATGGGCTGTCTTTTGGAAGTATAAGCAAAATTAACCCTTTCCTCCCCAAGTTACTTTTGGTCCTAATATTTTATCACAACAAAAGTAACCCTAAGAAAGACAAGGATATTAACAGGAAGAATAATGACAGAGCTCACTGGGAGTAGATAGTAGTATTCAGTACCTTAATCAAATTTTATGTTGCATACACATACAAATATATCATAATTTGAGGTGGACACAATCAAGATATGTATATTCCATTTTATGTAAATTTTATTTGAAAAAAAAACTGTATTCTGAAGTATTGGGGCATTTTAAGGTATTTGCATTGCATCTTAAATGGGAAGCAACAAGGTTAATTCAAGGACACAAAGACAAGATAGGAGAGAGCGCATGATGGAGCAAGCATAGTAAAATGGCATTGCTAAAATCTTTTTTTTATTTTACAGAATGGTGTTTAATGATTGACTATTTTTTTATAAATGTGACACGTATTCTGTTATCATTTACAAGTAAATGCTGTGACAGGCAAATATTTCTTAACCCTGTCAACTTAATTTAAATAATTAAGAAATGAAGCAAGGGCATTAGAAAGAACGGAAGTTCTGTTTTCCCATTCAGTTGGAAGGACTGGAGTCTTGGGCAGCTCCTACCTAGTCCATCCCCTGAGCAGTGATGTTTCTAGTGCCATCTAGGTGGCTAAATTGTTTTTATTTCTCACATTGCAGTTTTTTTTCCATACATTGTTTTGTTTTATTTATTCCATTCAAAAACATGATTAAAGAAATAAAATTTTTACCTTTCTTCCCCTTCTCCCGGTCCCCTCCCACTACCCCCCCACCCCTCCTCCCTCCCCCTTCTTCCTTGAAAGAGGGCATGGTGCCCTGCCCTGTTGGAAGTCCAAGGCCCACCCCCATCCCTCCCGGCCTAGGAAGGAGTGCATTCAAAAAGACTCGGTTCTCAAAAAGAT
>PVIU01023598.1:0-27122 GCA_004026605.1 Ondatra zibethicus
TTCTGCCTACCCAAGAGCATGGGAGGTCTTTCCATTTTCTAGTGTCTTCTTCAATTTCTTTCTTCAAAGATATAAAGTTCTTGTCATACAAGTCTTCCACTTGTTTGGTTAGAGTTACTCTGAGATATTTTATGCCATTTGTGGCTATTGTGAAGGGTGTTGATTCTCTGATTTCTTCCTCAGCCCTTTTATCATCTGTGTACAGGAGGGATACTGATTTTTTTTGAGTTAATCTTGTATCCTGCTACATTGCTGAATGTGTTTATGAGTTGTAGAAGTTCTTTGGTAGAATTTTTGGGATCACTTATGTAAACTATCATATCATCAGCAAACAGTGAGAGTTTGACTTCTTCTTTTCCAATTTGTATACCCTTGATCTCCCTTTGGTGTCTCTAGCTAGGACCTCAAGAACTATATTGAATAGGTATGGAGAGAGTGGACAACCTTGTCTTGTTCCTGATTTCAGTGGAATTGCTTGGAGTTTCTCATATTTATTCCTTTTCCCAATGTGGCCTAAAACTTCTGCAATAGGAAGATGGTAAAACTTAGGAGTAGGTCCTTGTTGGAGGAAGGAAGGCACTGGGGACATGGCCTTGAGAACTGCATCTTATCTGGGCCCCTCTCTATATGCCTTTTGTTAGCTTCTTGGCTGCAATGATGTGAACTGCTCTACTCCATCACGGCCTTCACTCTATGATAGGCTGCCACCTCTAAAACTGTGGTGTAAAATAAATTCTTCCCCCACCATGTTTCTGTCAGGAATTTAGTCACAGAGACACAATGGTAAGTAAGAACCGAGAGATACTTCTGAGTATGTTTTGGACTAGCTGAGAAAGACTGGGGTCCTAGATGAATAGGTGGGGACTACACATCCCAGCGAATGGATTTTCATATTAGGGTAGTCTTGCAGTTTGGTAAGGACAAGAACATTCTCATTACACAGAGCTTGGAGAAGACTTGAGGGAGGTAGCATATACCGAGGGGATAAGGCAATATAGGGCACAGAATCACATCAATAAAAGGCATTGGTTTTACTTTTGTGGCCTCAGACTAGTCAAGGGATCAACAACAACAGAGGGTATATATCCCTCCAATTGCCAAATCTTTCCTGAGTAAAATTCTTTCCTGTCTGTCTCAGCCTTTGGGGAATAAAAAATAAATTAAGGGCTGGAGATGATGTGGGAAGTCCTTATGTATATGTGTTGCTCTTATTGGTTAATAAATAAAGAATCTGCCTTGGCCTGTGATAGGGTAGAGTAGAGCTAGGTGGGGAAAACTAAACTGAATGCTGGGAGAAAGAAGGTGGAGTCAGTGAGACACCGTGTATCTATCAGAGGGGAAAGATGCGAGCTGCCAGCTGGAGCCTTGCCGGTATGCCACAAGCCTCATGGTAAAATATAAAACAAGAGAAATGGGTTAATTTAATATGTAAGAGCTTGCTAGGAATATGCTATAGTGATTAGCCAAGCAGTGATTTAATTAATACAGTTTCTGTGTGGTTATTTCGGGAGTCTGGGCAGCCTGGAAAGGAACAAGCAGCCTCCTACAACATGGAGAGATGGTTCATTTGCTAAGAGCACTGGTTGCTCTTTCAGTGAGGTCCTGAATTCAATTTCCAGCACCCACATGGTAGCTCACAACCATCTATAATGGAATCTGGTGCCCTCTTTTTTTTTAAAGATTTTATTTATTTATTACGTATACAGTGTTCTGCCTCCCTGTATGCCTGCCTGCCAGAAGAGGGAGCCAGATTTCATTACAGATGGTTGTGAGCCACCATGTGGTTGCTGGGAATTGAACTCAGGTCCTCTGGAAGAACAGTCAGTGCTCTCAACCGCTGAGCCATCTCTCCAGCCCCCTGGTGCCCTCTTTTGCCATGCAGATGTTCAGAAAGACAGAGCACTCATATATATATGTAAATCTTTTTAAGAAATGAATTAGAAGCAATCACTTTGATTATACACTGAATGAGACTTTTTGATCAAAGGTGTGTACACCAATGTACACATGTGTGAATATCAGTGTATGTGACTGTGTCAATGTACATCTGTGTATAACTTGATGCATGTGTGTAATGTGTGTGAGTAACGTGAATGTTAAGGGCATGAATGCCAGTCCATGGGTGATGGGCATGATGCCAATATTACCCCGTTTTACTCCATAGTTTCTACCAATTCCAGTGGTTTCTTCTTTAAGGTTTTCCAGTGGTTTTATACTGGGGTGAAGTTACAGAGGCAAGTTACTGGACAGGCCTTCCTTTTATGACCAGTTAAATAGCAACTAGCTAAATGTCTAGATGATTGGGTTAAATTGATTTATGGCCTATGGAGGCCCTGGCCAGAGTATAAGAGTACATTTATAAGCATCAGCAGGGAAGCAGAAACAGAAAACAGGGAAAGCAGTGATAGGTAAGGACAGAAACAGAATGAGGCAGCATAAAAACTGGAGGTAAAGGCCAAGAGCAATGAAGCCCTTATCTGTGATGTACAGGATCCAGAGAACGATTTTCCAACTGCTTATCTCAGGAGACTCAGATCGACCAGGCGGCACTTCCTGGATGGAATCTGTCCAATGCCAGCCCAAGCTGAAGCAATGCCAAATCACAAAATAAACTATTTGCATGAAGGAGGAAACTGAGCTTGGCTACACAGGACCCCCACAGTAGCTAGAGCCTGAGCAGACGCATGCTCCACGTGCAGGAAACCCATTAGCCTATTTGGCCATACAGGAAACAATCACACTCAAAGGAACAATGCTGTGTGTTTACACAGGGACAAGCAGAGCATGAGGTCCTTTGACTGCGTTATCATGTTTTCCTTTCTAATTTTTTAACATGTATTTATTTATGTGGGGTCACATATGTGTCATAGAGGGCACGTTGGAGGTCAGAGGACAGCTTCCAGGAGTAAGTTCTGTCTTTCCATTGTGTAGTTTCAAACTCAGGTCATCGAACTTGGTGGTAGGTACCTTTACCCACTAAGTAATCTTGGCAGCCCTATTATCACTTCTGAACCTCATGTAGGTTCCTTGGGGACAATGCCCTATCTGCACATAGATAAAATAATGTGTAAAGGTTAAGTGGTTTCCTGTGTTTATGAAACTGGAATTTAGATGTGTGTCCCAAACCAGAAAGATCTGTTTCTTTTGTTTCCTTCCCCACATTGATCTTTTCATTGTTCCCTTTGTGAAAACACATGGACTCCTCTAGAAAAATAGGGTTCTCTTTCTTTTTATTTTTTGGTTTTTCAAGACAGGGTTTCTCTCCCTGGTGGTAAAAAAAGAAAAAAAAAGAAAAAGGGGGGGGGCTGGAGAGATGGTTCAGTGTTTGGGAGCGCTGGCTACTCTTCCAGAAGACCCAAGTTCTATTCCCAGCAACTACATGGCAGCTCACAACTGTCTGTAACTTCAGTTCCAGGGGATCCGACAAAAAAAAAAAAAAAAAAAAGGACAGGGTTTCTCTGTAGCTTTGGAGCCTGTCCTGGAACTTGCTCTATAGACCAGGCTGGCCTCCAACTCACAGAGATCTGCCTGCCTGTGCCTCCCGAGTGCACCACCACTGCCAGGCAGAAAAACAGGGTTCTCTTTCAGCAGAGTCTAAGAACTTAGATATCCTTCTCACACACAGTTCTCTCTCTTCCTGGAAGTTTACCCAGGAAACTTGTATGAGCTGGGGAAATAAATATTTGTAAGCAGAAAATTTCAGGTAAGTGAGAAACCTTGCTATGTATACACAGTAAGTCCTGGTTCAGCTCAGACAGAGAAGGCAAAAGTAACTCTAGGACTCCCATCAGAATCAAGTAGTAATTTCCTCAGCCCAGCAAGAGACCTGGATATCCTCAGTTCCTTGGTATGAAAATATCAATTTTTTTCTAGAAGACTCTTAGATACTAAAAATATTTATCCAAATTTATAGGAGAATAAGTGAACTAGACTTTCTCTTTACATTCCAGGCCCTCATTTTTTCTCTTACAGTTCAGTGAACTCGTGGCTTCACTTCCCATCTCCAGAAAAAAATGACATACCCCAAACTATGTATCTTGGTTTTCAAAGTTAAAACTTTGACCGAAAGTGCACATGATGGAGAAGAGCAAGCTTCCTGTGCCTATAACTAGGTTGGGGTACAGGAAGTAGAAAAGAGTTGAGGGGAAGGAAGGAAGATGGATTGAGTCCAGGCTTGATTGATGGGGCGTGGTTATGGCAGAAACTTCAGTCCTGGAGAGAATCCAATTGCAATGTGAACCTTGGCATCCTTTTAGATAAAGGCAGCAAGTCCAAATAAAGATGTTTTGGTGGTGTTCTTAGGTAAACAAGTCTGTGGCCTCTACACCCTATTCCCAGGGTTGTCAGGGAGGAAGTAACAAGATTCTGCTGTTCCCTAGAGTAACATGGAAATATATCAAGTGATTACAGGAAGTCCCAGAGTGTCATGTGACCCTAGCCAGTTATAAGAGCAATAGAAAGGTCTAGATCTCTGGATACAGTATGAATGAGCTGAGACAACTGACCTAAAGAAACCAGGGTGGGTCTGGAGAGATGACTCAGTGGTTAAGAGCAGTGGCTGAGGACCCAGGTTCAATTCCTAGCATCCACATGGTGGTTTTCAGTTTTCTGTAACTCCCAGGGATTCCAGTGGCTTTAGGGGCACAAGACATGCACATGGTATAACAATAAATATGCAGTCAAACAACCATACACATAAAATAATAGACAAAAATTTAAATTTATGGGGTTGTGGTGATCTGTGTCTTTAATCCCAGCATTCAGGAGGCAGAGGTAGGCAGATCTCAGTGAGTTTAGGGCTAGCCTGCTCTACAACAAGATTTCCAGGACAGTTAGGGCTACACAGGGAAATCCTGTCAAGAAAAAACAAAACAAACAAGAAAGAGAGAAAGTTGTGTTCCGCTCTATACAAATGTAATCAGTAGTTCTGGAGATTAAGTACAGTGTAATTAAAAACCCCCGGTGATTCTGAAAGGCAACCAGGTTGAGAACAAATGCCCATGAAATAGACACTTAATTGTCTTTGGAAAGCACTTTGTGGGAGAAAAGGCTCATTTGGAAAAATATAGTGTTAAGGGATGATTTTTTGGCTAAACCCAGCTTCCAGAAGCACTGGAACTGACCTCTAGAGGAGATATAATCCAGATCACAAGGTATCCAGGCTGCATTCACCTCTCTCCTGCTTAACCAAAAGAAAACTATGAAGGCTAGATAACAGTCAAAACCCACAAGTCCTCTTTAGCCAGGATTCAAGGAGGACTGAGGTATGAGGGAAATAAAGACAATGGCAGACTATGAACTTTGAGTTCAGTTCTGTTCTTGTGCAAATAAACTACTTATCCTTGGCTTTTCTATTGATTTACTTCTCGAACGAATATATACAATGACTCTGCAGAATGAATGAGTCCTTCTGGGCTGAGAACTTAAACCAAGCAGAAGGCACTGTGTATAATAACTTGTGGACTATTCCTTTTCTTAATCTTCTTCTCTAGGAAACCACCACATTATTTTCTTCCTTCTTTACATTTCAGAGTTATACATTTCTTTAGTTAATTCAAACAGTTTTGCTTTGCCTCCACCTCTGCCTCTGATAACTCTACAGCAATTTTTGCATCCGAACCTGAAAACAAGCTCCTTTATGTATACTTATTTTGGTTTCCGTTTTTAATGTTTTTAAAGACATTATTATTTTAATGTTCTTAGAGCAATAGCTCGTCAGTTAAGTACACTTCCTGCTCTTGCACCTCTCAAGTGCTGAGATTACAAATATGCATCACCATGCCCTGGGTTATGCAAGTTTTTTTCTTTCATTAAATTTTCTTACAGACTCACTACTTCTCCCTCAAACTATTATGTTTTCAGGAAAAATGTAATGTTGTAGGGAGGCCATTTGTTGGTTCTCAGCGCCCTCCATTGTTTGTTTCCCAGCTGCTCAGCCCCAAAATAATCACACAGAAACTATATTATTTAAATCACTGCTTGGCCAATTACTTAAGCATATTGCTAGCTAGCTCTTACATGTAGAATTAACCCATCTCCATTATTTTATATTTTACCATGAGGTTTGTGGCCTACCGGCAAGGTTTCACCATGTTTGTCTTTGGCCGTGGCTCCATGGCTTCTGACTCTGCCTCCTTTCTCCTAGCATTCAGTTTAGTTTTCTCCGCCTATCTAAGTTCTGCCCTGCTATAGGTCCAAAGCAGTTTCTTTATTAATCAATGGCAATCACAGCACACAGAGGGAAATTCCACATCAATGTAAGAAAGAGAGAACTTCACTTTTGATCAATGCATTTTTAGTTAGCTATTGTGAAATGGGATAGTTAGGAAGTCTGCACTCCCTTACTTATTAATATGATCTTCTAAAGCCAAGGATTGTTTTATTTGTTTACTTTTGAGACAGGGTATTTCTGTGTATCCCAGGCTAGCATTGGATTTAGCATTCTCTTGCCAGTAAACATTATAAGTATATGCCACCACACTCAGCCCAAGAAAATGTTATTATCCAAAAAGTGGGCATTACTAACCCAGAATCTTCTGAAGATAATACATATTGTAGCCAGGCGGTGGTGGCACACGCCTTTAATCCCAGCACTCAGGAAGCAGAGGCAGGCGGATCTCTGTGAGTTCGAGACCAGCCTGGTCTACAAGAGCTACTTCCAGGACAGGCTCCAAAGCCACAGAGAAACCCTGTCTCGAAAAACCAAAAAAACATTCTAGCTCTGGCAAGCAGTCCTCTGTGGTGCCCATCTCTAAATGCCATTTTCCATTAGAAAAGATGTCTGAGCAATGGATGATTTCAGGTGTGAGACAAAAAACCACAAGGTGAACCTGAAATATTTTTTAATTATTAGTTTTCATTAAGTTTTTAAATTTTAAAATTTGTTCTTTTACATTTATTTATTTAATTTTATATTTATGAGCGTCTTGCCTGCTTATGTGTCTGTGCAGCACATGAATACCTGGGGCCCCTGGCGTTAAGAAGAGGGTGTTGGGTCCCCTGGAACTGAAGTTACAGATGATGTGAGCTACCATATGGGTGCTGGGAACCAACCCTTGACCCTCAGCAGGAGTAAGTGCTCTCCACTGCTGAGCCATCTCTCCAGACCTTCAATTTTATTTATTTTCATTTATTTATTTATTTTGTGAGTATATGGGTATGTGTGAGTGGGTGCCCACATGGCAGCTCATAACCATCTGTAACTCTAGTCCCAAGATCTAGTCCTAAGACTTACATGTAGGCAACTCACACATGAACATCAAAATAAACATAAGCTATTTAATTACCATAACAGAGTACCATGTACTCTGTTTCTATTTTATCAATAAATTTAACCAACTTGACCAAGGGGTTGGAAAGATGTTTCAGCGGTTTAGAGCACTCTCTGCTTTTGTAGAGTTCCTAGCTCCTACAACACAGGACTCACCATAGCCTGTAGCTTGAATTCCAGGGAAATCCAAGATTGTTTTCTGATCTACACAGATGCCCAAATACACAGTCACAAACACATATATAAAAATAAAATCTTCAGCTGGGCGGTGGTGGCGCATGCCTTTAATCCTAGCACTCGCGAGGCAAAGGCAGGAGGATCTCTGTGAGTTTGAGGCCATCCTAGTCTACAAGAGCTAGTTCCAGGACAGGCTCCAAAGCTTCAGAGAAACCCTGTCTTGAAAAACCAAAAATAAATAAATAAATAAATAAAATCAACTTTTTTATAGGCATGGTGGCCTACGCCTCTAATCTCAGCACTTGGGAGGCAGAGGCAGGCAGATCTTTATGAGTTCAAGGCCAGCCTGGTCTACAGAGCAAGTTCTAGGATAGCCAGGGATACATAGTGAGAACTTGTCTCAAACAAACAATAAAATGAATTAAACAAAAAAATTTTAAATTGTCCAAAGGCATGCAGTGATATAGCAATATTTGAACCAAGACACTCTAACTCTGGCTTCTACTTTTTTTACTGTTTTTTTCAAGACAGCGTTCCTCTTTGTGCAATACTGGCTGTCCTGGAACTTGATCTGTAGACCAGGCTGTCCTTCAACTCACCGAGATCCACCTGCCTCTGCCTCCCAGGTGCTGTAATTAAAGTCTCTTTGCCATTCTTTCTGAAGATAACGGGTGTCTGCTGAAGAATTTTAAGCAAGAAGCTAATATAATTCGACTTGTGGGAGGATGCCTCTGATAGAAGATGAGGCAAAAAGAGTCAAATGTTCATTCACTTAAGGGCTATGACTATTGAACATCTTTCATGTGCTCATCCTAGGCAGCAAGGATATAGTAATACAGATTTCAGGAATGATGGGGAGTTCACACTTGGCTATGGAAACATTGTGAATAAACATATTAACAAGAAATAACTGGACTGAAGATATGTCTCAGTGGTTAAGGACATATACTGCTGTTCCTGAGGACCAGAGTTCAAATTCTAACACGTACTTCAAGCATCTCATGACTGTCTATAACTCCATCTCTAGCAGATCCAATGCCTGAGACCTCTGCAGCCATCTGCACTCATGTGCACATACAAATAACTGAAAATCTTGCAAAGTAGTGGTGGTGCACACCTTTAATCTAAGCACTCAGGAGGCAGAGGCAGGCAGATCTCTGAATTTGAGCCCAGTCTGGTCTACAGAGCAAGTTCCAGGACAGCCAGAGCTACAAAGAGAAACTCTGAAAAAAATATAAAAAATGATTAAATCTTTTTAAAAAACTAGTATATGAAACGACAATAAGTGTACTAGCTATGTCAACTTGACATAAGCTAGAGTCATCAGAGAGAAGGGGGCCTCAGTTGAGGAACTGTCTCCATGAGATGGGCTGTGGACAAGCCTGTAGGGCATTCTCTTAATTAGTGATTCATGGGGGAGAGCCCAATCCACTGTGGGTGAGGAACCCCTAGGCTTATAGTTTGGGTTCTGTAAAAACCCAGGCTGAGCAGGCTGAGCAGGCTGAGCAAGTAAATAGTAAATAGAATTCCTCCATGGCCTCCGCATCAGTTCCTGCCTCTACATTCCTGCCCTACTTGAGTTCCTGCCCTCACTGCCTTTGATGAGCTGTTATATGGAACTGGAGTGAAATAAATCCTTTCCTCCCCATGGTGTTTCATTGCAGCAAAAGTTACCCTAAGACAATACATTTTATGAAGAAAAATATAGATGAGAACATGGGGAGAGATGTTATAATTCAAAAGGAGAATACCATTATGGTTTCACTGAAAAGGTAAAATCTGAAGAAACAGATGTGAAGGGAACAAAAAATAGCTTATAAAAGAACAATCTAGGGGGCTGGAGAGATGGCTCAGAGGTTAAGAACATTGCCTGTTCTTCCAAAGGTCCTGAGTTCAATTCCCAGCAACCACATGGTGGCTCACAACCATCTGTAATAGGGTCTGGTGCCCTCTTCTGGCCTGCAGGCATACACACAGAATATTGTATACATAATAAATAAATAAATATTAAAAAAAAAAAGAACAATCTAGAATGCAAAATGCCAAACAGATGTGTGCTTAAGGTATGGAGTATACACCAATAAGAAAACTAGATAGGGTAGAGTAGAATAAAACAAGGGAGAACCACAGATGAGGGCCAAAGGGAGGCGATGGGGGAGCGGCTATAGAGTCTGAAAAATATTTCTTAGGTATATTTACTTTGGATTTTTTTTTGGTTTTTGTTTGTTGTTTGTTTGTTATGACTCCTTTGCCTGGATGCATGTATGTGCACCATGTGTGTCCTTATTGGAGTCCCTGGGGTCACAGATGGTGGTGAGTTACCATGTGGGTGCTAGAAAGTGAAACTGGATCCTCTGCAGGATAGCTCTATGATTAATATTATTATTATTTATTACTTTTTTTGAGGTTTTTGAGATATGCTTTCTCTGGGTAAAGAGCCCTGGGTGTCCTGGAACACACTTTGTAAACCATGTTGGCCTCCAAAGCACAGAGGTCCACCTACCTCTGCCTCCTGAGTGCTGGGGTGAAAGAAGAGCGCCATCGCAGGCTGGGCTGCACGATAGCTCTTGCCCTTTGGCTCTCCTCTACAAAGTCTTTACATTGGGAGAAATTGACTTTTGCTCTAAAAGAAATGGAAAGTCACTGGAGATCCCTGAGCATAGGAATAACACAGTCTAACATTAAACAGGTACAACAGCTTTTATTGAACTTAACTCACATGCCATAACATTTACTCTCTTATGGCACATAGGCCAATGATTTCTTTTAGTCTTTTTCCACAGTCGTGCAAATGTCAACACACCTAATTCCAAAATATTTTCATTGTACCAAAAGAAATCCCATACTCTTTACCAGTCGCTTTTTCCCTCAGTCCCTTGTAACTGCTAATTTAGTATGTTTCTGTCCATTTGCCTATTCTAAATATTTCATATAAATGTAATTAAACAATGTATTTTTTATGATGGGCTTATCATGTAGTATACGATCTTCATGCCTATTATAGCATATACCAGTCCTTCATTTTTTTTTCTTACAAAAATACTTTCATGAGCATATCAGAATGGTGGAAGGAAATGGGAGAAGGGACATATTTTACAGTGCAAAATTATTATGCAGAAATTTAAAAACATCTAATTCATAATTTTAAATGCTTACTTAACTATTACTTCAAATGCATTTTAAAGCTCAACAGATTTTGTTGAACTGAGTTACTTCATTGTTTTTTAAAGTTTATAAATTTTATTATAAAAACAAACTTTGCAAATAAAATAAACATCACACATTAAAATTAGCCATACCCAAAGTCTAACATCTCAGTGACTTCTATACAGTTAGAGTAGCTATTCTGCAGCTGTGGAATTTCATACTGAATTCTACACTTTCTGTATAGAATATATTTTTCTGCTCTCATCAACTACCAAAAATGAAAAAATCCAACACAAATTAGAATCAGAAAAAAACGTAGTTTTATATCCTCTTTCATAACTCATGTCCGTTCAGGCCTTTCTGCTTCCCTGATATGTAGCCTTTCTTGTTCTCTTTTCTATGTTCTATTTACACTGTATCCTATGTACAGCTGTTTGCATCTAAGGTATATTACTGACTAGATCCTGCATATGAGGAAAACATGGAACTTTCCTTTCTGAGATTGTGTTACTTCGCTTACCATTACACATTTTAAGTCTACCCATTTTCCTGAAAATTTTGTAATTTCGAATTTGGGGGGACAGGTTTCGAGGCAGGATTTCTCTGTATATTCCTGGCTGTCTTGGAACTTGCTCTGCAGACCAAGCTGGCTTCGAACTCAAGAGATCCGCCTTCCCCTGCCTCCAGAGGGCTATGACTAAAGGTGTGCGCCACCACCGCCCGGCTCCTTTTACTTTTTTCTATGTCCTCAACAAGATTTTTGCATCTTTTTGCAATTTTTTTTTGCATTTTTCATAATGAAATGTAAAGCAGAAATTGAAAGCCTGTGGGATAAATGTAAACATAGTTTTGTGAACATTTTGTTTTAGCTTATACATCTGTAAATACAAACACATGGTATGTGTTTGATGTAAAATTGATTTAAAAACAAGAAGTTTGAGGGTTGGAGAGAAGATGGCACAATGGCTAAGAAAGCGTGTCTCTCTCTCTGTTATACCTGTTATTTTTGAGAAAGGGTCTCTCCACATAATCCTATTATGGAACTCACTATGTAGACTGGACTGGGCTCTAATCCACAGAAATCCTCCTGAGTGCTGGGATTATATGCCTGTGCCACAACTCCTGACAAAGAGCCCACACTTCACTTAAATTGAGTTGTTCCCAGCTTGTAACTCCAGCATCAGGGGATCTGCGGCCCTCTTCTGGCCTCGATGGGTATTGCACTTACATGCACAAAACTACAATTAAGACACACATTTAAAATTAAAATATTAAAAAATATTTCGGGGCCGGGCGGTGGTGACGCACACCTTTAATCCCTGCATTGTGAGACAGAGGCAGGTGGATCTCTGTGAGTTCGAGGCCGGCCTGGTCTGCAAAGCAAGTTCCAGAAGAGCCAATAAACGAGTAGAGAAGCACTATGCACGTGGTTTTCCTCAACGCTGAGATCGGTGGCTGGCCCGGAACACATCAAGAACAGAAAATGTACATGGAGTGGACCAGGGGAACCCACCCTGAGAGCCCAAGGTTGGACAGAGGCTGGCAGAAGTGCCAACCACAGCCAGGTAGCGACTTCCCAGGCCGAGGAGGCGGGCCCAGAAGCGAAGCACGCGCAGTAGAAGGCCCCGCCCTGCGCAGAGAGGCTGCGCCTTCAGCTGTCACGGCTGCCAGTCACTGCGAGTTGTCCCCGCCCCCTCCGCTGCCACCGGCGACTGCGCGCGCAGAGCCGCTGAGGGCGCCTGCGGGAAGGGACGCAGCGGGTAAGCGGGGCCTGCGTCCGGTGTGTGTTTCTCACAGGTTTGGGAGCGTCCTAGTGTCCGGCTCTCCGGACCGGCAAGATGCCAGTGACTGGTGCTTTGGAACGCACTTTTCCTCGGCTTTTCTCCTGCCACCTCTGGAGGCCCTCTGACCGTCCAAGTGATGTCGCCGTCGCCGCAGCGTCCTCTGCTCTCCCCACCCCCACTGGGAAACCCAAAGCCGGCCGGGTCCCTGATTTTCTGCCGGCTTTGTGGCCTGAGTTCCTTACTTGTCTGCGCCGTCGATAGCACCGAATTGCTTTTCTGCCTTTAGTGTCGATCAGCTGAGGGAGAAAGCTAGCTCCAGCTTCCAACTCAGTCACAGCAAAGAGTCTCAGTTGTTTTGATGCTCAACTGGAGTTCTGGCCTCCTTACTGTATCAACTTTCAGATGCTCTTGAGAGGGAAATCGAGGCCACCAAAACATAAGTCCTCTTTGGTTACCCTGATCGTGTCCATCGTTGGCTAATAAACGGCTTTTCAAGTTGGATCTGTTGAGACATAGGCCTTAGATCCCTATGCACTATCCCAGAACTGTGCTTTTCCTATGTTATGTACAATCATTTCCCGTGCCACATTTTGGGATGAGGCACTTCACTGGCAGTGGGATGGAATCAGCATTTACTCAGGAGGGTGGCAGCAAGCATTTCAGCTCTACTGCCAGAATGATATTAACTGTTTCTTGTAACAGGAGCCATTTTGACTTAGTGACTGTGTTTTGATACCTTCAGTAAGAGACAAACATAGGAAACCTGGCATCACACCTCAGGGGTTCAAAATCTTCTACCAGGGGAAAAAAAACAAAGCATAAACAAGCCTGATAGCCATGCCATGTTTAGTAACATCTACAGGTCGAATTTCTTTTTCTTTTTCCTTTTTTTGGGGGGGGGTTTCGAGACTGGGTTTTTCTGTAGCTTTGGAACCTGTCCTGGAACTCCCGCTGTAGATCAGGCTGGCGTTGAATTCACAGAGATCCGTACAGGTCGAATTTCTACATGGAGGGAAATAGACTTGCTTGTAAGATGTTGACATAGTGTACATGCTGAAGTGAAATTTTAGTGACTCCCTTCAAGCCTCTCAAAGTTTCTAGATAGCCATGAGTATCAGTTTTATTATTATTAAGACAAGGTCTCACCAGTCTTGGCTGGCCTGGAACTAAGAGATCTGCCGGCCTCTGCACCACACCCAGCCCCAGCCTGTTTTTACTGATAATTTTGACTGAGTTCTATATTCTGAACTAGTTTTTCGTTTGCTTTATTTTGTGTCATTGGTGTTTTGTCTACATATATGTTTGCGTGAGGGTGTCAGAAGCCCTGGAACTGAAGTTACAGACAGTTGTAAGCTGCCATGTGGTTGCTGGGAATCGAACCCAGGTCCTCTGGAAGAGCGGCCGACACTTTCAGCCTCTGAGCCATCTCTCCAGCCCCATGAACAATTTTTTTTTAAATGTCAGCTTACAACAGTTCTGTCAATTTTATTACTAATTTTTCTTCATGCCTAAAGTACAAGACCTTGATCACCTTAACAATTCCTCTGCTGTATCTGCCTATCTTATATTGTAAGAATTCATGATTTATTCAGTATCTTAAATTTATCCCTTTGATTCTCATTGCAATCTATAATATTGCTTATCTGCAACTTTAGTTTGTGACATAAGAAATAATAAAAGAATTGGATTTTTGTTATCTCCTACTTCATGCCTACTTGAAGAACCCAAGAGTTCTGAAATGACTATTGAAATGTTTATTTTTGTTAAACCTATAAAGATTTAGGTTCAAGTTTCTGTACTTGGGTTCCATTCTCTACAACTTGGTCTGATAATTTCTATGCAACATGATATGGTAGGAACAACTCTAGGCTTAGAATAAATAAACATGAGACTGACTGCCGATATACTAATGCTGGGGAAAGTCTGATAGTTTCCTTTTCTGTGACCTCAGAGATTGTCTTTTTCTTTTCATCTCTTAGATATTATAATAATTACAATTGAGGATAAGGTATGATGGCATAGACCTTTATTCCCAGAACTCAGAAGGCAGAAGCAGATGGATTGTTTTGAGTTTGAGGGAAGTCTACATAGTGAGTTCCAGTCTGGCCAAGGCTATATGGTGAGACCCTGTTAGCTGGGTGGTGGTGGCGCACGCCTTTAATCCCAGCACTCGGGAGGCAGAGGCAAATGGATCTCTGTGAGTTCGAGACCAGCCTGGTCTGCAAGAGCTAGTTCCAGGACAGGCTCCAACGCCACAGAGAAACCCTGTCTCGAAAAACCAAAAAAAAAAAGGAAAAAAAAAGAGAGAGAGAGAGAGACCCTGTCTTAAAGAAACAAAACCAAAGAAAACAAAAACTACAGTTGCCATAATTTGTGCAGAAGCTAACAATTGAGTGAGATATGGCAGCACATGCCTGCAATCCCAGCACTAGGGTGTCAGGGAAGGAGGGTCGTTACAAGTTTGAGACCCTTGTCTCATAAAACAAAAACCCAAGCCTTTTGTTTTTTCTTATTTTACAAACATTTGAAATGCTGATGTATGTTGGAGACTGATCCTATAGCAATAGAAGCCAGTTCCTGTCATGAAGGGACTATCTTTCAAGAAATTGGTGTGTTTGTGAATGTGTGTAAGCCGGGATTAAGATGGCAAGGATATCTAACAAGGTTGAGTGTAATATAAGCTATAACATAGGTAGGTTAGGATGATCACCAAGTCTAGAGGACAGAAACAGAAAAATGTTGTCTGGAAAAGGTATATTTGAACAGTCTTGGGTTATAACAAGGATCCCCCAAAGGCTTTCTATGTTGAGGGAAGCATACAGATTGAAAGATTTTAAGCAGACATTTGGGCTGGTCACAGTTGATTTTTAGAAGTTCATCCTTCTTAGGATGTCTTCTTCCTGACTGTCGTGATATAAGTTTTGCCTTTGTACCTTCCTTTCTTTACCCAAGGATGGGTTTATAACTGTTCTTCATACCTTACTTCTGTTTATCTTTTAGTGCCCAATTTAGTGCTTATTTCTTCTGTGAAGCATCCTTTGGTGTACATATTCCATTACCAAAATGCATCTTAGAAGTCATACCATACACTATAGCTCTTATTTGTTTGGTATGTGTTTTACAATCCTAATTAAATGATAGAGAATGTTTCATCTATATGTGAATAGAAAATATATTAACAAAAAGATATGTTTGATCTTTGTGTTTTATTTCTCAGGGTAGAAGCAAATAATGGGCAAGAGTCTCTTTAATTAACCTGTGGTCATCATGTCTAAGGAGGAGTGTGCCAAGGCTGGCGATAGCTCATTTTCCTCTAATAAACATGCCCAGCTCATCTTGGCCCAAATCAACAAAATGAGAAATGGACAGCATTTCTGTGATGTACAGCTGCAGGTCGGGAAGGAAACCTTTCAAGTTCACCGGCTTGTTCTGGCTGCGAGCAGTCCATACTTTGCAGCTTTGTTTGCTGGAGGAATGAAAGAGTCCTCAAAAGACGTTGTACAGATTCTAGGAGTTGAAGCTGGAATCTTTCAGTTACTTCTAGACTTCATTTACACAGGTATATCTATGTATCACTTTTCTCTTGCTGTGATGAAATACTATGACCAAAATAACTTGTAGATGTTTCTTTATTTGTAAATATTGTTTGTTTTTGTTTTTGGTGTTCAAGACAGGGTTTCTCTGTATAGCCCTGGCTGTCCTGGAACTCATTTTGTAGACCAGTCTGTCCTCGAACTCACCCAAATCTGCCTGTTGCTGTCTCCTGTGTGCTGGGATTAAAGGTGTGCACCACCACCGCCCAGCTTAAAGTGTATTTACTTTTATTTTATGTGAATGAATGTTTTGCCTACATGTGTGTAAGTGAACCACTTGCATGGAGTACCTGTGAAGATCAGGAGAGGGCACTGGATCTCCTAGAATTGGAATTACAGAAGGTTATGAGCCACCGTATATGCTGGGAACTGAAGATGTATCCCCAGGAAATGCAGGAGCATTTAACTTCTGAGTCATCTCTCCAGCCCTTAATTGCTTTTATAGTTAGAAAAAAAGGAAACAGCCAATTTGGCACATAAAACCCAGTCCATGACAGTGGGTGCTGAAACATTATTTGAGATAATTCACACTGTTGAATGTATTAATCAGACTCTGTCGAAGGGGTATGACAGATTGACTGATGTCCTCCGAAATTATTACATAAATTAAGAAAGTGAAGCTGAGCATGGTGGCACATAGTTATAATCCCAGTTGGGAGGGAGAGGCAGAAGAATCAGAAATTCATAGTGCGTTTGAGGCCCTGTCTTAAAAAAATAAAAGAAAATGAACATGGATATTAGGAATTGTTCCTAACACGAGCTCTCTGCCAACGCAAAATCACAATCAAGCCAAATCACAATAAGCCAAATTAAAAATATCCAGGTTTAATGGGATTCCTGTGCTCAAGGGTGGCCCCGAGGGGGAACCTGGAGGCCTCAAATGCAGCCAAAAGTGTGGGGGGGAAGAGACCACGTGTTCCTCTTTTGGGAAGTCACATAAATACCCTGTGGGAATGGTCCTGGAGGGTCAGGACCTGGCATGCTGGGATTTGGAGTCCAGACCAAAGCAACTCCCAGGTCAGGGAGGCTAGGACAGGTACTAGGGGCTAGGGACTACACGCCCCCAACTTAACAATGGAGTCTTTAGGGGAAGAAATCTAAATATTTAGTAGCTTCTCATGTGTTATAGAGTCTTTATTATGCCTCATATTTAAAAACTAACATGGTATGACATTTTATCATAAATGAGTATAGTAAACCTGCTTTCTTCCCCCTCCCCAGTACCTCAGTAAGTTTGTTAATTGCATATAATCTGTGTTGAAAGTATGAATTTTACCTGGATGTAGCATGAACTCTTTTTTAAATTTTTTATTTATTCATGTACTTTATGTATACACCAGAAAAAGGAATCTGATCCCATTACAGATGGTTGTGAGCCACCATGTGGTTGCTGGGAATTGAACTCAGGACCTCTGGAAGAGTAGTCAAGTTCTCTAAACCACTGAGCCATCTCTCCAGCCCATAGCGTGAACTTTTTTAATCCCAGCACCCTGGGTGCAGAGAAAAGATTGGAAGTTGGAAGCCAGCTTGCTCCATATAGTGATATTTAGTCTCAGCAAACAAATAAAGGATTGGTTTTAATGTCAGTCATATCTGCTTAGTCATATACTTTTTTCAAAAAATTTTTGAAGAGTTATTCATTTTTATGTTCTGTGTATGAGTTTTTACCTGCATGTATGTATGTGCATCACATGTATACAGTACCTGTAGTAGCCAGAGAGGGCTTTGGCTATGGGAACTCGAGTTACAGGTCACTGTGAGTTGTCCTGTAGGTGCTAGGAACCGAACCCTGAGTCCTCTACAAGACCAGCAAATGCTCTTCTGCTTAGCCACCTCTCCAGCCTTTCTGTCATATAATTTGGAGAAGAGCAATTTAAACTTCCTAAGTCTGTTTACTTAATCCTTTATGTCTACTAGCTAGGATTACAGTGAAGGTTAAATGAATATAAAGCGACAAAAACTGACTGGTTTAGTATAGTTGTTCCATAAATATTGTTGGGTTGTTTTTTGTTTTGGTTTGTTTGATATGGGGTCTCATTTTGTAACACTGACTGTCCTAGAACTCACTTTGTAGATCAAGCTGACCTTGAACTCACAGAGATCCTCTGTCTCTGCCTCTCAAGTGCTGGTAGATTAAAGACATGAACTACCACACTGACCTAGTTGTTCCATGAATGTTAAATATCACTGGCATTTAAATTTTGTATTTTTCCCATATATCCTGTTTACTTAATTTCTACTCTGTAAAAATTAAACTATTATTGAAGTGAAGTAAAATATTAAGCCAAATGTTTGTTTTGATTTGTTGACTATTTTATCTTCCTGTTTCCTTAGGACGAGTGAACATAGCTGTGAATAATGTTCAGGAGTTGATTGTTGCAGCAGACATGCTACAGTTGACTGAAGTTGTCAATCTTTGCTGTGACTTCCTGAAAGGACAGATTGATCCACAGAACTGCATTGGACTCTTCCAGTTCTCTGAGCAAATTGCCTGCCATGATCTTTTGGAATTTACAGAAAACTATATTCATGTCCATTTCTTGGAGGTTCATAGTGGAGAAGAGTTCCTGGCACTTACGAAAGATCAGCTAATCAAAATTTTGCGAAGTGAGGAACTTAGCATTGAAGATGAATACCAAGTCTTCTTAGCTGCAATGCAGTGGATTCTGAAAGACCTGGGAAAGAGAAGAAAACATGTGGTAGAAGTGTTAGATCCAATTCGATTCCCTTTATTACCATCTCAGAGGCTTTTAAAGTACATAGAAGGTAACTTTTTTACTATATATAAAATTCGTTGATCTCTAAAATTTTTTCTTTGTGTTTGTGTGTGTGTGTGTATGTTTTCGAGACAGGGTTTCTCTGTGTAGCCTTGATTGTAGACCAGACTGGTCTTAAGCTCATGGAGATCTGCTTGCCTCTGCCTTGAAAATGCTGGGATTTGCCAGGCGGTAGTGGCGCACGCCTTTAATCCCAGCACTTGGGAGGCAGAGGCAGATGGATCTCTGTGAGTTCGAGGCCAGCCTGGTCTACAAGAGCTAGCTCCAGGACAGGCTCCAAAGCCACAGAGAAACCCTGTCTCGAAAAACCAAAAAACAAACAAACAAACAAAAAAGAAAATGATGGGATTCAAGGTGTGTGCCACCACCACCTGGCTTTTTTTTTTTATGTTGTACAACATTTAAATCCTTATATGTTGTTCTTGAAATTAATTAATAAAATATAATAGTACTGTAGAGAAAAATGACTGATAGAGCTAGCACTACTATGAGAGTGCCAATTTTTTCAATGTATGATTTCCGATCATTCTTTGCTTCTTTTCTTTGCTTCTTTTTTTTGTATGTTTGTTTGATTTTTGTTTTTTGTTTTTGTTGTTTGGTTTCTTCAAGACAGGGTTTCTCTATATCTTTGGAACCTTTCCTGGAACTAGCTCTATAGACAAGGCTATCCTTGAATTCACAGAGATCCCCTGCCTCTGCCTTTCAAGTGCTGGGATTAAAGGCTTGTGCCACCACTGCCCAACATTCTTTGCTTATTGATTGAAGAGACAGTATGACCACGCTCACACTGCTGCCACTACGCCTCTCTGCCATGACTCTCTGCACCCTCAGATTGTGAACCAAAATAAATCTTTCCTTCCTTAAAAGAAGTTTCCTATTATAACTTTAAAATATTCACCAAAACTTAGTATCTGTAGCTAGGGGGGTTAGTGATGAGGCTGGGGCTCCCTAGAGAGTTGGTTCAGTGGTTAAGAGCAGATTTGATTCCCAGAACACAAATGGTGACTCACAACCATCTGTAACTCTAGTTCCAGAGAATCTCATCTGGCATCCTCGGGCACCAGGCATGTAAGTGGCACACAGATGTATATGCAGGAAAAGAATCCGTGCACATTAAATGAATGAATGAATGAATAAATAAATAAAACAATAAATAAATGAAATGATAAATAAATAAAAACTACATAAAAAATATATAACCTTGTGTGGTGTCACAGGCCTGTAGCACACCCACCCACCCCATACCTTCCTCTTGGGAAGCTGAGAGATTGTGTTTGAGGCCAGACTAGTTTACATAGCAAGTTCCAGACTAACTTGGGCTATCTGGCAAGTTCCTGACTCCAATAAATAAATTAATTAATAGATAATACATCAACAAAGAAGCCATCCTTTTATATACCACAGACAAAATCATAACTTGATACATGGCTGCAAGTCCTATAGCTATAACTTGAGGTTTGTTTTTTTGTTGTTGTTGTTTTTTCAAAACAGGGTCTCACTATGTAACTCTGGCTGTCCTGGAACTCACTCTGTAGATCAGGTTGGCCTCCAACTCACAGAGATCTGCCTGCCTCTGCCTCCTGAGTGCTGGGATTAAAGGTCTGCACCACCACCATGTGGCTTAACTTGAGTTTTATATTGATATTGTATTATGACTTCTGTGTAAACTTTGAATCATTTTCAGGTTGTATTTTCTTCTTTGTTTTAATGTGTAGTCTAGGCTGGCTGATAATCCCAATTTTTGTGGTGGGGTTTCTGGTTCTGAAGTAACAGGAGTAGAAAGGAAATACACACACACATGATTAAAAATGAAATAAATCTTTAAAAGCCACAATAACTTAACAGCTGGTCTTTGACTGTAATTCAGTGATGGAGTATATGAAAAAGCAAGGGTTCAGTCCATAGTATAGCAAATATCAACCACCTAATGATAGAGTCAGTCACCCATGAATAACCAGTTTGACGGTGGCTCATGCATGTAATACCTAGCACTTGGGCTGACAGAAGATTGCCATTTGAGGTCAGATTGAGTTACATAGCAAGTTACAGTCATGAATGGGATATAATGCAAGACTGTCTTAAAACAATAACAACACTTTAGGTTTGGCGCATACTTTTAATTTCAGCACTCTGGAGGCAGAGGTAGATGGATCATTGCAGCCCAGCCCAGTCTACAGAGTGAGTTCCAGGACAGCCAGGGCAACACAGAGAATCCTGTCTTCAAAAACAAACAAATAAACAAAAATTATAGTTTTAATTTTAAACAATAACAACTCTCTGCTAAGAAAAATTGGACACTTAGCATTTTTATTTTTCTTTCCATCTACTTTTCTGTCAAGGCCCTCAAGGTTTATAGGCATCATTTATTTTTATGTTTGCAATCCTGAGTCCCTTGGCTCTTTGCCTTTATCTCTTTATTCAGATGATTTTGATGCCGACCGATTATCAGTTGTGGTTTGTGTGTTTAAGACAGGATCACATGTAGCTCAGGTTGGTCGTTAACTCAATATATAGTGAAGAATGACCTCACACTTCTGTTCCTCCTGGCTCCATCTCTCAAGTGCTGGATTACAGGCACATAACACCATACTCAGCTTCAAGTATGGTATTTCCATTACCATATTTTCCTTTTTTATTCATTGTTTGGGTTGGCCAGATTAAAAATTTCCTTTTATTATTTAAATTTTTTGTGTGGGTATTTTGCCTGTGTGTATGTCTATGTAGCATGTGTATGCCTGTTGCCCAAGGAGGCAAAAAAAGGAGGGGTCAGAGTCTCTGAAACTGGAGTTACAGATAGTTATGAGCCCCCCCTCTGGGTTCTAAGAACTGAACTTAGTCCTCTGCAAAAATATTAAGTGTTCTTAACTGTTAAGCTCCATGGGTTGGCTGGACTTTCTTATATATGTTTTACTTTGTCTTTTGATCGAATTTTATCAGGTACTTCTTTCTTTTGTTTTAGCTTGTTTTTTGAGGGTCTCTCTATGGAACTTTGATTGTCTTGGAATTCTCTATGTAGACCAGGCTGGCCTCTTACTCACAGAGATCCATCTGCCTCAGCCTCCTAAGTGCTTGAATTAAAAGCATACACCACTACACCTTTTTTCTAGAAGAACATGGTTGGTTTTTTGTTTGTTTTTCTCAAGACAGGGTTTTTCTGTATAGCATCGGAGCCTATCCTGGAACTTATACTGTAGATCAGGCTGGCCTCAAACTCCAAGATCTGCCTACCTCTGCCTCCCAAGTGCTAGGATTAAAGGTGTGTGCCACCACTGCCTGGCAAACTTGACTGTTTTAGTTCCTGAATCCTTTCAATTTGAAAATTTCTGGATGTTGCTTGTTAAAATTAAATTTAGGTTAGTATAATATTATTTAGTTATGATGATATTCCTGTTCTTTTTTAAATTGTTAAGGCATAGGTTTTTTTGGGGGGGTTATGTTACTTTGTAGGGTTGGCCTTGGGTTATGAGAATGCATGTGAAAGTCAGAGGACAACTTGTAGGTGTGGATTCTGTTCTTCTATCTTGTGGGTCTCAAGGATTGAACTTGGGTTCTTCAGGCTTGGTGGTAAATGCTGTTACCCACTGAGAGTCTTCTCGCCAACCTGTAAGACATAGTTTGTTTTTGTTTTCAGTGATTTCTTTTTTTTTCTGGTTGAATGCATTAAGATTTCTTGCATTGTTCTTGGTGTTATTATTGTTGTTTTGTTTTGAACTTTGCTATTTTTTATTAGATTGCACCATATATTTTCTTTCTTTTTGAAGGTTCTTGTGAGTGTGGGGGTGCATGTGTGTAACCCTAGTACACAGGTGGCGAAGACAGAACAATCAACTGCAAATTTGAGGCCAGTCTAGACTACTTAGTGAGCTCTAGCCAGCCTGGACTGAAAAGTAAGGCCCTGTCTCAAACAGAAGCTTCTTCAAAAACAAACAAAATAAGTTTAATTTTCCTTAATTTTGGGGAAGTTTTTTGTGTGCAGTTTCTTAGTACTTTTAAATACCATTTGGGAGTCATCTTTTTTGAAACTGTTGTGTATGTCTGTGTGTGTGTGTGTGTGTGTGTGTGTGTGTGTGTGTGTGTGTGTGTGTGTGTGTTGCCTTTGTCTGTGCGTTTGGGAGCCAGGAAAATATTTCTGATCTTCTAGAACTGGGTTTACAGACAGTTGTAAGTTGCCATGTGAGTGCTAGGAATCAAATCTGGGTCCTTTGGAAGAGCAGCCAGTCCTTAGCCATTGAGCCATCTCTCCTCTCCACCCTCTTTTTGAGATAGGTCTCAGGTAGCCCAGGCTGGCCTTAATCTCACTATGTAACCAAGGACGACCAGAACTTCTGATCCTCCTACCTCCACCTCCTAAGTGCTAGGATTACAGGTGGGCATCACCAGGACCAGTTTAGAAACAAAATATTCTGATGGCATGAAGAACATTTCCTAAAAGTCCCTTGGGCATGATTGGGTATGTTGCTTCTGCTCAAGGATACTTAGATGAAGTGGTGTACCTGAAATGAAAGTCAGCCAGTATCCTATTGGTTAACCCTACGTTTTTTTCTTCTCTAAAAGTAGTATTTTCTAATTTTCATAAAGAACTAGTAAGGGTCATAGAGATCCAGCTGCCTCTGCCTCCTAAGTGTGTGTGCCACCATGCCCAGCTAATCAATGAATAATTTGGGGAAAGAATGAATAACTGAAAAGCAAAGCAGAGGAAATTGAGGAAAAAAATAATCAGTACAGTATCATGGTTGGGGTAGAGCTCAGTGGAGGTTTGCTCCTCATAAGTGTGTCACTAGGTTTGATGCAGAGTAAGGACATCAGCCCTAGCAGGACTTATTTCACCACCCTCATATTTCAGGCTAGAACAGTGAGAATACAACGTGTCTAACTCAAACTTTATACTGCAGAATACAAAGTAATTGTACTAAGATAAAAAGAGTGAGAGGGAGAATTAGCTCTTTGTCAGAGCAGGGTTTCAATAAGGAGGCCATGTAAACAAGATAAAAAAATTACATCTATTGAAGTAGATTCCAGTGAAAAGAAGAAAAAGAAATTGAAGAATTCAGCCTGGGTGGGGAGTCGGGTGGGGAAGGGTGAAATTAACCATAAACAGAAATGCATTCCTCTTGAAACTCAGACAGTAGAGTTACTTGAAAAATATAAATTTTATGAAACAGGAGTATAGAGGAGATGCAGTGCTAAGAAAACAAAGTGGGACTTGAAACACCGATTTGTAGACAGGCACACATGGTGCGCAGACACGCATGCAGACAAAGTACCCAGATACGTAAATAAAATTAATTGTAAAAATTTAAAAGATTTTTGCTGGGCCGTGGTGGCACACACCTTTATTTTTTTTTAAGATTTATTTATTTATACTCGGGAGGCAGAGGCAGGCGGATCTCTGTGAGATCGAGACCAGCCTGGGCTAAAAGAGCTAATTCCAGGACAGGCTCCAAGGCTACAGAGAAACCCTGTGGGAGGGGGAAGATTTATTTATTTATTATGTACACAGTGTTCAGCCTCCATGTATGCCTGCATGCCAGAAGAAGGCACTAGATCTCATTACAGATGGTTGTGAGCCACCATGTGGTTGCTGGGAATTGAACTCAGGACCTCCGGAAGAGCAGTCAGTGCTCATAACCTCTGAGCCATCTCTCCAGCCCCAACTCATATTTTTTAAATAAATATTTTCTCTTACACTTTTTCTTACATTTGTGTGTATGTGTGCATACGCCTTTAATCCTAGCACTTGGGAGGCAGAGGCAAGCAGATCTCTGTGAGTGAGTTTGAAGATAGTCTGGTGTACAGAGTGAGTTTCAGGACAGCCAAGGCTACACAGAGAAACCCTATCTTGAAAAACTGAAAACAAGCTGGGTGGGTGGTGGTGGTGCACGCCTTTAATCCCAGCACTTGGGAGGCAGAGGCAGGTGGATCTTTGTGAGTTCGAGACCAGCCTGGTCTACAAGAGCTAGTTCCAGGACAGGCTCCAAAGCTACAGAGAAACCCTGTCTCGAAAAACCAAAAAAAAAAGAAAGAAAGAAAAAAGATTTTTAATTTGTTTCTTGTTTTGTTGTATCATTTTTTAAAAAAGATTTATTTGTTTATTGTGTACACAGTGTTCTGCTTGCATGACAGAGGGCATCAGATCTCATTATAGGTGGTTGTGAACCACCATGTAGTTGCTGGGAATTGAACTCATGGGAAGAGCAGCCAGTGCTCTTAACTTCTGAGCCATCTCTCCAGCCCCCTGTCTTATCATTTTTGAAGGTTTATAACAAAAATATATTTTCTTTTTGTTACTCGATTTTATAAATAACCCTTGACTAATCAGCATTTTCTTAGATAGTGGTATTTTTTAGCGTTGAGGCTTGAACCCAGGTTTTTTTGTTTGTTTTTTCAAGACAGGGTTTCTCTGTAGCTTTGGAGCCTGTCCTGGAACTAGCTCTTGTAGCCCAGGCTGGCCTTGAACTCACAGAAATCCACCTGCCTCTGCCTCCCAAGTGCTGGGATTAAAGGTGTGCGCCACTACACATGTTGAAACCAGGCATGTGAACCCACGCAGCTTGAACCCAGGTACTCACACGTTAGGCAAGTGCCTTCCCACTGAACCTGGCCCTGATAAGTGTGAACTTAGTTCATTTTTTCATCTTTATTTGGAAAGTATTATACATGAGTGCAATTTTTTGTTGTTTTTCAAGATGTGTTTTTCTGTATAGCCCTTGCTGACCTGGAACTCACTATGTAGACCAGGCTGGCCTCCAAGTCACAGAAATCTCTCTGCCTTTACCTCCTGAGTGCTGGGATTAAAGGTGTGTGCCACCACTGCCGGGCTCATATTTTTTTTATTTTCAAGACAGGGTTTCTCTGTAACCTTGGCTGTCCTGGAACTCACTCTATGGACCAGGCTGACCTTGAACTCACAGAAATCCACCTGCCTCTGCCTCCCCTGCCCGGCATTGTTTTTTAAAATATTAAAGCCTCTAAATTACATTTTTGGTGTGTGTTTGTGGGGGGGGGGTTCCAGCAATCTGAGGAGTTGGTTCTCTTCTTCCACGATGTAGGTTTCTGTAGTTAAATGAGGTCTTCAGGCTTGGCAGCAGATGCCTTTACCTGTTGAGTCATCTCACTGGCCTCTTTAAAACATTTGGATAGATTTAAGGAAAGTATATCCCTTAGCAGCAGTGATAAAAACAATATTTTTATTGTAATAAATAATCTGTTGCTTGATAATAAGTTTGGCTTTTTGTTTTTTAAGGATTTATTTTTTTAAAAGATTCATTTTATGTGCATTGGTGTTTTGGTTACATGTATGTATGTGTGAAGGTGTTAGATTCCTTAGAACTTAGAACTGGAGTTATAGACAGTTGTGAGCTGCCATGTGGGTGTTAGGAATTGAACCCAGGTCCTCTAGAAGAACAGCCAGGGCTCTTAACCACACTGAACCATCCCTCCAGACCCCCCTTTAAGGATTTTTATCTTAAATAATGTGTATGACTGTGTATGGTATGTACATATGAGTGTGGGTGCCTCCAGGGTGTGGGTGCTCATGAATATGGATCTATTTCAGCTAAAATTATAAACTGGGAACAGATCCTCTGCAAGAGCAGAATACTCCCTTAACCCTCTCTCCAACACCGATGATGAGGGTATTTTCCTTGTTTTTAGTTGCTGTTTTGTTTTGTTTGTTTTTATTTTTGAGACTGCGTCTAACTATTCATACCAGGCTGCCCTGGAACTTGAAGAGATCATTCATGCCTCTGCCTCCTGAGTGCAGTGATTAACAGCTTGTGCTGCTCTGACTGGCCAGGAAATGTGTCTTTTCAGTACTCTCTGAAAGTCTTTTAAAACACTGTCTTTTTCCTCAACATAAAGCCAGCCACACTGAACCCTATAGAAGAGAAAGTAGGAAGTACACTTGAACGCATTGGCACAGGGAACCACTTCCTAAATAGAACCCCAGCAGCACAGACACTGAGAGAAACAATTAATAAATGGGACCTCCTGAAACTGAGAAGCTTCTGTAAAGCAAAGGACATTGTCAACAAGACAAAACGACAGCCTACAGAATGGGAAAAGATCTTCACTAACCCCACATCAGACAGAGGTCTGATCTCCAAACTATACAAAGAACTCAAGAAATTGGACACCAAAAGATCACGTAATCCAATAAAAAAAAAATGGAGCACACACAGACCTAAACAGAGAACTCTCAACAGAGGAATCTAAAATGGCTGAAAGACACTTAAGGAAATGTTCAACATCCTTAGTCATCAGAGAAATGCAAATCAAAACAACTCTGAGATTCCATCTTACACCTGTAAGAATGGCCAAGATCAAAAACACTGATGACAACTTCTGCTGGAGAGGTTGTGGGGAAAAGGGAACA
>PVIU01023599.1:0-27119 GCA_004026605.1 Ondatra zibethicus
TCCTAGTCAGTTTGGATTCACACCTTCCTAGGCCTGGATGGAGGCAAGAGGGTCTTGGGTTTCCCACAGGGCAGGGTAACCTGCCCTCTCTTAGGACTGGAAGGGAAAAGGGGAGGGGGAGTGGGGGAGCGGGAAGGAAATGGGAGGAGCGGAGGAGGTGGAAATTTTGAATGGTCCTATTTATAATGCAATAATAAAAAAATTAAATGTAAAAAAAATAAAAGATATGTGATGAAAGAAAGAATATAATCTACAAATTAGAAGGATTTTAAAATACACATAAGTGAAAATCTCAGTGAACATAAAGAAAATTACATCTTTAACATCAAAGTTTCAAAAGAATAGAATTCTAGCCTGAATTAAAATCAATGAAGATGGAAATATATACACATGAATGGGTAGAAAAAATGTAAATTTTTAAATTTGTTTTCCTTAGGAACATTTTCTATAACTTCTTATAAATATATTTCTTTTTATTAAAATGAAACTATTTTTAAATATTTTAAAATTAAACCATCTAAAAGACAAAAATTCAATGGACATGCTAATCATTTTACAAGACACATTTCCATCATATTTTAATAAGCATATATACTCAAGCATATATAAATTAAGTACACTTATATGGAATTCAATCATTTCTCAAGACAAAAATGTGGAGTTGGCTTTCATGGTCAGGTCTCCAAAAGCAGTACATATGTGATCATGATCACTTGCAATGTATTTTCTGAGACTGATTTCAGTACCCTACATTATTAGCAAAACTAGTTGAGTAATTCCTGTTCTTTTCCCGCCTCATGTTTCCACACTTTGATTCTCACTACTAATTAGTACTGCAACTGAAAGTTTTAAACTTTCCAGTAGGGCTGGCGAGATGACTTCATGGAAAAAGTGATTGACACACAAGCACTAAGACTGGAGTTCATATCCCCCAAACCAATATAAATTCTGGATGTGTATGATGGGGGACTCTTATAATTCTAGTTCTTGGGACATAAAGCTGGGTATCCACAGAGCAAGTTAGAAAACAAGATAAGGCAGTAATGATGATCTCTGAATTTTGTTGAGGTCCACCCTCAATTAATATGATGAAGAATGATCAATGGCCTAATATTAATCTTAGTTCCACAGACGCATGTACACACATGCACACACACACACACACACACACACACACACACACAAGTGAGCTCATACATGTGCCCCATGTATTCTTATACATGAGTACAAAACCCTTCCTGTTAATTGAGAAACTATTTTGAATTAATATAACACGCTAATAAGAATGTTAGATTGTTTTTTGGTAAATCAATGAGATATGATGAAGTGTAATTATAACAATTAAAAGAGCTATAATTATTTCTTTAATATTTAAAATCCTACTACTTATGGATATTACAGGTTTTTCACTTGAAAAATATAAAATCACCCTTGAATGTATGTTAGTCAAAACATGTTTCTATTAAAGGAAATATATTAATATAAACCATTTCTAACATTATATAACAGCTATAAAGACAGGAGATCTCAAAGCACTTGTATTTGAAAAATGACAAAAAACATACAATAGATACATTGATATGGATTTTTGTTTTAAATTTGATTATTCTTTCAAATGAACCCTAGAATTCAAATCAATGTGTTTGTTTGAGAGATTTTATTAGCATATATTTTAAAATAAGACTTACATAGTCTTAAATATCTGCAAGTAAGCTCACTGCGTAGCAAGAATCCAATTTGACAAACTTAGTCAAATTGCTAATTAGTAAGGGTCATTTTAAGTGCCACCTATATTCCCCAAAGAATTAAAGCAAGTGATGAAAATGCAACAGAAGTTATTACATTTTAGCACTTTTTTCTGTTTATGGTAGTGCTAAAAATATTTTACGATTGTACGGTCAGTCAGTATCCTTAAAATTTAAAATATGGGAATCTATTGAAAAAATATTTTGTTTTGTTTTATTGTGCATTGTTGTGAGAATCATGGAAACATTCATCCCAATTTACTTCATGTGAAAATCCTTATCCCTTAACATTTTATCACCATTTAAGAAAAATGGGAGATTATTGCTTTCTTGACCTCACTAACAATGTAACTAAAAATGTTGATGTTCTTGATGCCTTCATTGTATTTGTGTTAATTGACTATCTTAATTTTGTAATTTTTGTATTGTTTGAAATAATATGTATAATTTTCTGATCTATGTGTGTATAAGACAAATGATCATATTATTTTACAAGTGACTTTTACAAGACACACGGTTTTTGCAAGTAGGTCAGGGCTAGACACTGAAGCCAATGCCTTGTGTATGTTAGTCAAACTGTCTTTCCCCTGAGTACATCCCAAGCTCCAAAACTATAAGGGCAAAAAAAAAACTATTATGCAATACACAATTGATTATCTTACTCTTCCTTTGAGAGTAGCCAAAGATTTTTATCACATTCTGGGTTGAAATATTTGGGGAGAGAACTGATCAGATCAGTTGTGAAAAGTCTCAATTCTGTAATTTTTTTCTTTCTTCTTATAAACCAAAATAACTATTGAGATTGGGAACATGGAGGAAAAAGTCATGAGTAAAATACTGAAATCAGAGAGGGTTGTCAGTTCTAACAAGACACCTATTAGTCCACAGGAAGACAAAGCCCAGCTAACAAGACAGTGTAATAGTCTTGAACTTCTTGCACCATGGAGAACATTATTGGGGAGGTAGATGAGCATATCAATGCACAACATAAGTGTACATTCATCATATATAATTTAATATTTACAAGAGAATATCATTAGAAAAGGAATCTCTGCTTTAAATGAGTTAAATGTTAACATGATCCAAACTGCAAGCCTCCCCAGCTCAAACACTGCAAAACTGGTGTGGTCAGTGCCATTCCTTGGATACCAATAGATGGCATCATTGTATCATGCTGCTCTGCCCTGTCTTCCAAACAGAATTTTCCAACATTATTCAGGTTTTTCTGAATTTCTCCAACATCTTTATGTAAGTTGTTTGAAAATCTATGTAAAGAAAGTTTCCAGCCTCTGTGATTTTGACTTGTTTCTTCACTACAAGAAAAAAGGAACTGGGTTATTTCCATTCTGAGTTATATAAAAAAAAAGTCACAGGATCAAGTCAGTCAACCTTGACCATATTCTAATGTTTTGACTTATTCTTTCCACTTTATTAGAACCATGAGCAGTCTTTGTTCTCCATGTAGAGGGGATGTGAAAGAGAGTTCTGGCTTTTCACAAGCTAGTTATAACCAGAACCATCCAAACAGATTTATAGTGTTGCAAGTCATTGAGACAATGAAAACAATCATTGTTGTGTTTTAAATACAGTTGGGATTAATAGCAAAAGTGTTGTCAACATTTTGGCCATTGCTGTTTTAATGAAAGCAAAATATTTTCCTCCTAGTGATGGAATCAGTTTCTATAAATTTGGAAAGTCATCAAACTTTTAAAACGTTGAGTTCCTATTTATTAAATGTGAAAATTTTCTTTTTCAATTTGAGCTTACCAAAATGATTTAAAGGATTCTATAATTTGAAAGGGCTTCATATTGATATATCTTTTGGGAGACAGTTTTCAATAAATAGTGGTAGTAAGGTGCAGGAAAATATAAACAAGATTTATGAAAATAAAAATATATCTAGTTACAAGTTCCTCTATTATTTAACTTTTCATATTAGTTTTAAGAAATATTATATTTCAAAGCATCAAGTTTAGTGATACATATTTGAAAAATAATAGTTAACTTGGTACAGGGATATAGAAATGCAGTTTGACATAGATAATGCATTATATTATAGACTAAAGTTGAGTTAGTTCATCACTCAATTGCATTTGCAGATTCACAGTGAGTGGGCCTGTTGATACCTACCTCCCAAATTTAATCCAAAAGAATTTTCTGTCTCTGGTACAAAATGAATAAAACAAAGACTTTAGAAAACAAAGTCACAGTATTTATTTTGAGCATGCCGGACTGAAATCAGATATGTTTCCTCTAATTTTCCAACACAGTGGTTCTCTATCAATTTTGGACAAAGCAAGGAATGCAGAAAAATATTCTTTATATGTATCTATACGTGCTTCATATTTCTAAGAGGAAAAAATAATGATGACCATGAGAAACAATGAGATAAAGATTTCACACTTAAATTAAAAGACAAAATTGTTGTCTCTTAGAGGAATGCTCTTTTCTGAAGGGAACTGGAGGAGGAATGGATCTGGGAAAGACTGGAGGTAGTGGGACAGTTGGGAAGAAAAGAGGAAGGAGAAAATATGGTTAGCATGTATTGTATGATGGAAGAATATTTTTTCAATAAAAATAAAATATAAGACACTATATATATATATATATGTCTTCTCATTTCATACAAGCAAGTATTATATAGGAAAACAAAGGAAAGGCTCAACATACTATAGAATTCTGAATGAAAATTGGAAGATTAAAAAAAAACAGAAGTAATAGAATGAAGTGCTCAGTGTAAAATTTCAGTTTCATGATGAATGATTTCTGGATATCTTGTGCAAACCATGATGATTCTAGTTAACAATAGCATTTATATATTTGAAATTAGCTAAAATATATGTTGGAAGCATAGTTGTCACTGAGGCAAGAAAATTGAAATGATAGAGATTGAAAATAATTTAATTTGGATAATCATGCATTATAGTTTCATATATAGATTTTACTAATATTATATCAATAAATGTGGGAGAAAATATACTTTTGAGTAATTCAATTTTGTCTACTCCAAATCCACCATTGTCATTTTCACTGCTTCCCTCTTTCTGTGCTCTTTAACATTCAAAATAACATTAAAAAATTGCCAATAAAACAGAAGTATCCACAAATAACAGCATTATAAAATATGAGTGCCTGTCTTGGACAAAAGGTATCAATATCAATTTGCTTACAGGTAATACTAATTATCATTTTCTACAGGAAGCAAACATTTTTTCCCCTGACAACTGATAAACACTGAAGCATGACATGCTTAAATCAGTTGTGAATAATAATAACAAGTGAAATTTTAAGGACACAGTCTAAGAGTGCAAAGCAGTTCAGGTTATTTTCTTTAGGAGGATATTTGTTAGTTCTTTACAATATTGGTTAGTGTTTGGAACTTTATTTTCACTTTGTTTTCAAAGCACAGTTTACCAGTCAGTAAATCTACTTTTCCTGAAGACAATTATAAGAATATTCGGCTATAGAGTAGTACCTTGTCCATGTAAATGTGTAACAAGTGCTACTTAGAACTCAATATTTTACTCATAGCCCCATTTAATAACTTTCTAAATCAGAGATATATAATAAAAACAAAAGTGACCATCAAATATTAATGATAAAATATAGGGGAAAGTATTTTTCTTGAAGTCTCTGAATTAATGAATTCTTCTTATATATAACATGAGTGTAGAAAATGAGTCCAAGTCCAGTGAGTAAAGATCGGTGACATAGGCAGTTGACACAGGATGCTACAAGCCTTATAACATGGGTTTCATCTTCAGAACCTACATAAAGGTGGAAGCAAAAAATCAATTCCCACAAAATTGTTCTTTTACCCCCAAAGGCATGTGCCTCTTCCACAAACACATTATACATATACAAAATCGTAATTTCTTTTTAAAGGCAGTAAGTCCAGCATATATCTGATGAAATACTACCAGATAGAGTGCTGAAGAACAGACTTAGTATGAAAAAATTCAGTAATTATATGAACAACCCTATTAATGTGACAATATTATGATTTTTGAGGCTAAAAATCAGACACTTTCATCATTGTACATTATACAAATTTATACTAGAAGAATAGTTTTATAATCATTGACGTTCATTCTTAATTTTAACCAAAGTAAGTTTTGTTGGACACTTTTTAGTTACTCAGCAGGTTATAGAGAAAACAAGATCAATATCACATGAGTCTGTGACATTTATTCATACCATTATAAAACAGTAGACCTTGAGGTTATATTAATGTCAATTTACATAATCTACATTAATGTTTATAGGTGTGATAAAAATGGTGTCCTCTGGAAGGTCTTAAAGCCATCTGAAATGATGGCATTATTTTACATTAACTGCTTTACTGTTGACTTATTGAAGCAGATATGCAGAAGGCAAATATTTCTTACTGATGATTCAAGGATATTCTGTATACTGCATATCTGTAGTGATATTTCATTTGTATTTCCATAAGTAAAGCTTGCCAGAAGATCAAAGAATAAAACAGTCCCACTGGTCAGCCTTACAGACCAGGCAGTGGTGACACACACCTTTAATCCCAGTAGTCACACTAATTTGCCATAGAAACAGGCAGTAGTGGTGCACACCTTTAACCCCAGCACTAGAGAGGAATATAAAATGAGAGGAGACAAGTCTCAGATACAGTCTCTTTCTGAGGATTCCTGGAGGAAGAATCACCATTTCAGACTGTTTTGCTTTTCTGACCTTCAGGTTGAGCACCAATAACTGACTCTGGGTTTTTATTATTTGTGCTACACATATCAACTATTTCTGAGATAGTCACTGTATTTTTCAGGTTACAGGTTATGGGTCACAGTCTGCCATAGAATGGTAGCTTTTTATAAGTCTAGAGGAATGACGTTATCTAAAAGCTGTCTCCATTCATCTTTAGCTTGACCCTTCACGCAGATTTCCTGCTGGGAAGTCTTGTGCTATGTGTTCTGCTATAGGACCTTACTCTCTCATACTAAGCCTTGTGATAGGAGTGTGCCACTTAGTGCAAATTAAGGTTTGTCCCAAGGCTCGACAATCATATATATTCCTTATACTCTGGAATAAAGTTAAGCTGCTACACCTAAGTCTGCCACCTCGAGGCCCCCTTTGTTCCAGCTCATGACCTCATACAAAGCTTTCTGTTGCCTCTTCTGTCTTTATCCCCTCGTGCAGTGATGGCTGACCAGCCAAGAAGGAAAGAGGACTCCCTACATAATTCGATATGTTTCAAAGTAAGATCAGTGACTAAAATTAAATTACAATTGGATTAAATAAAAAGGATAATAATAGTAAAAATTAATAAAAAGAATGTGAGCAAATTGCGTGGTGAGCTAAGCAGAGTGGTCGTATAAAAACAAGTAAGAAAACGCTTAGCATTCTTGTCAGGTCTTTGTTGAAATATTGTACAAAATCTGACATTAACAGAAATATGAGACTTCTCCCTAGAGATTCCTAGATGAGAGGATTTAATGCTGTCATACATGTTTATAATGTAGCTTCATGTCTTATTCATTGGTAATAAGATTTTCCCCTCTTTTTTCCTCTGTGATCTTTATAATGTGGTGTAAGAAACAAGGCTCAGACCATTGGCAATCATAATCACAAGCAGAGATGCTCAGAGGATTGGAACATAAAACTAAGGCCAAAACTGACAACATTTTCTCAGCTTTGACTTTTCTGTACACCTGTGCTTATTCATTACATAAATATTTTATCACTAATAATCTCTCTTAGCTATTAGAAATATTAATACTAAGAGAATGTGATGTTTTACTCTCCTGAATTTTAATTCTGTAAAAGCTTCTGTATAATGATGGGCTAGTGCATTGGTGGCTCCTGGGCTCAATAATTGATATGCTCTCTGGAGCCCATTTAACATTTTATGTTAGAATTAATTGCCAAGAATTTAATAAACTGAAGGTTTCAATTATGAATACAGATTTTTAAATACTTGGCGAATTTGGATAATCTTATACCATTTGGACACTGTTTCAAGACAAGTACCGACAGCTGGGGTTCAGTTCTCATGCTTAGATCATTCTAGGACATCCTTATATGCATATCATTGTACTTTGTTCATATTCATCTGCCTCAATACTGTCACCCACTGTACTTTGCTGGTCAGGGTCCTATTGAGAAATGGTAACTGTGCTGTCACGTGATATAGATAGCTATCAAAACTCATACACACACATACATGCACGTGTGAGTGTGTGAATGATTGCTAAAATTATAAATATGATTGTTAATACATTGCAAAAATCTTTATATATAATATCCTGAATTGTTAGGATGCAATTGATGTTTAACAATTTCATTAAATGGCTACTGAAAATGTTCATCAGGTAAAAGCGTTTGCCTTAAAAACATGTTCCCCTAAGTTCAGTCGACCAGAATCAAAATAAAAGTGGAGAGGATAACCAACTTCACAAAGCTCTCCTCTGACATGCACATGTCCAACTTGCACGCATGTGCCCAAGCCTACATGAACAATAAATAATAATAATTTGAAATACCATTAAATCTATAGACCAGATTTTGCTATCTTTTGTTTCATATTTTCCAAGTCAGATTTCTTTTATTTAAATGAAACTAAAATATAATACTTTTCAAAAAACACTATTTGAAAATATTTTAAAAGGGGCTAATAAATCTGGTACCTGACATTAAAATATTTCAGAAGTTAAGTAGGGTTTCTTTGAATTATAAAAGTCATAACACTATCTATTAAGAATGCCATCCTAGAATTGTTGTAGAAAAGACAAATTCATTTTATATTTTGCATGCCATTGTTATTTATTGGAGTTTATACATTTTTTAAAACAAATATTTTTTACCCAGGACTTGGAAGAGTTGAGTCAGTAATGAAATGTGAAATCATGTTCCAATTTCAGTGTACCCATGCTGAAGTCAGCACATAATAGCTCACACTGAAGCGAACACTGACATGCAAGCCTGTCAAAAGCTAAGGAAGGGATTAGCTCAGGGATGTGCCTGTCCCTTTGAAGTAAGCTCCCTTTGGTAGCTTTTCAAGCACTTGCTTGGCTACCTGTTTTCTAACAATATCCCCGGCCGACTTGCCTGGTCTCTGATTGTTCCTGAAGACATAGGCACGACCTTGGCAAATTTATATCTTTGTAACTCTCTTTGTTTTCAAATAATTTTTATGAAGTATTTTCTGGAAATATCTTCAGCTGTTTTCTATATCTAACACAGCAGAATCACTAAATAAGCTGTACCATAAATATGTAGAACAGCGCAAGGTGCTTCATTTTATGTAATATTTTCCCAGTGCTTAACTGAGAAAAATGTTAACATCTAAGAATATTAGGAATCATATGGTCCAAACTGATCTGCTCAAAAACTACTAAAAGACCATAGGATGCTAGATGTGGGGAAGTTGCATGCATTAACATAATTGGTGCGAGGGTGGGGAGTTCTGTAAAAAAGTATACCACACTGGTTATTACTGTATAAATAAGCATGCTAAATAAAAGCATGCCAAACAGCAAAATTCTAACCATCCAGACTACAGATGTCTATATTTTCCTTGGGCCCCTGCTCATCTCGATGCTGGCCATGAAATATGTTTCAAGGCTTATTTAACACCATTATTTCTTATGCTTTATAATTGCATTCTAAATAAGACTAATTTTGTCAACCAAGTTAGAATGGGCTGGATCTTTTATTATCATGCCTTGCATCATCAAGCCCAGGTTTTTTTCTCTTATGGATGCAGGGGGAGGGAGGAGGATTATTGGGGGAGCTGAAGGGGACTGGGAGAAGGGGAGGAAGTGTAAATTTTTGAATAAAAAAAGAAAGAAATACACTTGAATAAAATGGCATGCCAACATCCACAAGTACAAAAACACTGATTAGGCAAGATCCGTTTTCCCCTACCTATAAAGATTAACTACTGTGTTTGACACACCAATGACTTGATTTGAAATGGTTGTAAACAAAATGTAAAGAAAAAATAAGATATTAATAAGATATTGCATTCTCCTTGTATCTATCATCCTTCGAGATCAATTGTGCCAGACCTCTAAACATTCATATTTTTTCACTCAGAACTGTACAGAAACTTCATGCTGAGAACATTATAGAGACAATCATAAAGCTTTGTTTGTAACTATGCACTTCCATATGACAAATTTTTACATTTAATCAACAGGATGCTGGGTTCATAAAAGAAAACTGGAAAATTGATATTCTTTGGACATTTTTTAATATGCAAATGACCCTTCCAAAGGGATCTCATATAGATGTCCTGCATATCAGGTATTTTACTTAGGAGTCAGTCAGTGGCAAAATCAGAGTTATGAAGTAGCAAAAAAATAATTTTATGGTTGGGGTTACCTCTGAGCCTATGGAGTAGCACCACTTACACTTACGTGCAAGATGTTTCTTTCCTGCTCTGTTAAACCTTCTGAAACCCTTCACAGACATATTTAGAGGTGTACTTTACCAAACTCTTGGATAATGCTCAGCACAGGTGAGTGTAAAATTAATGCTTACCATCACTCCTGTAAGTATGGATTGTTTATATATTTTACTTTACTGAATAGTAACCACAACTTCACTACAAATGCCTTATTTTGGAATTTTTCAAAGGCATTTTGGGATTTTCTGCATAACATCTGGGCTATAAGAAATGATTACATATTTGCCTTTAAACCTGGGGAAATGTTGAATTGCTGATAATACTGTGTTAAAATTCAAAGTGTTATGTTTATACCACTATTTGTGAAAAATCTTAAATTTGAAATTACTTTTAAGAATGGTTTCGACAAGGCTGTTTTAAAAAAAGACTCAGTTTAACTGTAGGTGATTAAATACCACTATAGATAAAAATGAAGTTAATTAATTGATTAATTAATATTTAATAAGTAAAATATAAATAAAAGCACTTATCTCTGTGATAGCACACTTTTTACTATTGATCTTAATTATCCTGCATTTGTGTTTTACCTTGAATTTATCATGTGAAATAGTCTACATATAAATAACTGCTGAACAAAAGAGGTATTTAAACCACCTAGCTTTTATCACCATTCCCTTTGACATAAATGTGGTACCAAACACATATGTGTTCTCACATGTGAATACATATAGAACACCAACATATTGACACTCTAGTTTACTTTGGTTCCATCATGCCATGTAAAATTTTGTTATCTTTGTGTGATATTTTTAGCTTCTTTAATAATTGGGGTGTCTATATTTTACAACAAGGTCAATGTACATCCTCAAACTCTTGCAATATACCAAACTCTGTGATGTTTATTTCATATGCATATCTTATAGCATGTGTTTACATTTCTATTTTCCAAATTAATCTCACAATTTGCCCACTTTTGTTCTGAATAAATATTTACTTAATGGTTGTATTTATGGATTGATTCTTCCCTTTTGAAAGCTTGGATTTCTTGTTATAGCATATTAAGATGTCCTATAATAAGCTCTCAATACACAAGAGAATAGAAATAATTGATGAGGAAACATTATTTTTTATGAACAACGAAGTTTGTATATGTCATAATTTCACCTATATCTGTGCTATAGCAATTCTTTCAATGTGAAAGCAACATTAAGTAAAACTGTACTTCAAATCTAATGTATATTTTATAAAATATATTTTAACTCACTTGAAATGTTAACTTCATTTTCATTTATATGGCAAGTATTACTCTACCCCTTCTGAGTTCTGAATGTAACTGTTTTGTGAAGGAAATGGCAAACTACTGAGTAAATAACATGGCTTTTAAAATTATCATATTTACACATATTTACATAGCAGAGTACAGTATCTCCAAGGAATTGTCACCATAGTTTTATAAAATCTGACTTATAGAATTTGTCTTTCCTATATCCAAGATCTATTTTTAATCTTTATTGCATGTACTCAGTGTAAAACAAACAATTACCTCATTATCACCCCAAGGAATTTAGCTAGGAGGTAGATTGTTGCCAGGAGTAAAATGATGTGTTTATTTTCTTGGAATAAATACACATATACTTAACTTGGTAATGGCTAATTTATGAAGAACTGATTATGTAACTCTGTTAGCCTTCAAATATATGTCATGACCTCAATTTTTCTTAGTAACTAAATTTATGTACTTGAAATCTCATGTGATTATGATTCTATTTTCAAGTCCACAAATTGTACAGTGTCACTCCAAAATGTCTAAAAGTTGCGTATCCTTATTTTCTATAAGTTTTTAATACCACAGTTGACCTTTGCTTTTTATTTATTGTTCTTATGACATGCTTCATAAGTGAGATGACCTTTCTGCTTTATTCAGTCTCTTCCCATTGCTGATTTAAGCTCTTTCATACATTAATATATACATCAACAGGCATATTTATCACCTTTACTCTCACTTGTGAAATGTTCAATGTTCTTGAATTAAGGAAGTTCAACTACAGAATGCCTCAAACTAAATGGCATTCCCCTGTAGATCTTCCCTTTCGCAAAATTCCTCTAACATTGGGTGCTGTCTCCTTTCATCAACAAAGGGGTTATTGTAAGACGAAGCATGAAGCTCTGCTGGAAGGCACTTGATGTGACTGAGTCCAACTACCTGCAGTCTTTTCTGGAGGACTGAGAATCTTTACACAACCCCACTGGTTATGGTTTCCCAAATTCTACAGATTCAAATTGGAATCCTGTGGAGATGAAGATTCTCAGAAGCGCGTTACTTGGTGTTACAATTTAGCACCTATACTCTGTTCATCACAAACATCCAATATTGGAGCAGTAACATTAATGTTCATCTGCTTCATAAGCATAACCCTAGAAGGACCAGTGATTTGTCATCTGTAGTTTCTGTGACTCCCAGGAGATACATAATTAGTCATTCTGTATTTTCTCAGATGTTACTAAGACCTAGATTGACTTAGGAGTTATACTTCAGAGAATGAGTGCAGGTTACAGAGCTTTTCAGTTACTACTGATGAGTTTCAGTTTATATGAAAAGACAAAGGAGAAACTTTGATAAATAGAATAATAAGCTGAAGATAGTGTTTTAAGTTTAATTAAAATTTCTGTTGAGCCCAGGGAAAAGTACCACTTTCAAATGAGTTGAAAAGAATAACGAAAACCCAAGAAAAAGACCACGGTAAGATAAAGGGGAATACGGATAAGGAAAATCTCAGAGTCTATGGGATATATAATTTTTTTAGTTTCTGGTGTCTTTACTGTCTTATTGTTCTTAGCAAGAGTTTATGGGTATAGTTTCTGCTCTTACTAGGAGAAACAATCTCACAGGAAACCTCCTCCTATTTCTCTTCTCTTGCAATCTTTTCACCCCCTCTTCCACAATGTTCCTTGAGCCTTGGCTGCCAAGAGTGGTGATTTTGTATATATACACACATAAACACACGCTCACACACACACACATACACACACACACTCATCCATTGGGACACACTCATCCATTGTGAGTGGGTTAAAAACTTTTCATTTTGATTGGTTGTGATTTTTGTAATGAGAGAAGGGATGAGGAGAACACTTATCTGTGAATATAAGCACAAATGTTTATATTGTTATTAGAGTTTAGTAAACTGGTGATTTTATGTTCTCCTCCAGTAACTGTGACTTCATTATCACTTAGTTTTAGTTGGCTAGATCTTCAGTATCAGGTATAATTTCATTCTTGTTGAGTGGCTCTTAAGACCAATTAGAAAGATTTTGGTTAGCACCAGGGTTTGTGTGATATTACTGCATCCTTAGGACTATTGTGGCATGCTAATACTTGATTTGGTTCATTGTGTCACAACTGAGTAGGACTGTTTCTTTCCAGAAGGGTTCCTTTTAATACAGTTAGCCAGTATAATTTCTTTAATTCCTGGTATCCCCATCAGAGTAGCAATACGACATAACAGAGATTCATAAAGAAAGAAATGAGTTTATTCTTGATTTCCAATTTTCAAAAGTGACTTGAAAACTTATTGCCAGGATGACAGTTTTGGAAACAAGAGATGGGATTTTTGTAAGCCACAGTGCAAAGCCAATGACACATCTGGAAACAGGGAGGGCATATAATTTGTGTGGTGAGAGGAATGGGTTGTGCTTAAAGTACTAAAATATATTTGTCTTCTGTAGTCTGTCTCTCAACTTGTCATGATGTACATGTGTATTTTATTAGCTAATGCTGTTTATTGCTATTCTAAGTAAACAAAAATTAGAATTGTACAAAACCTGACTATTGTATTCAACTGTACAACATGAAGTGTTCTGTGCTCTCTATTTTATGTTTTCTCAGTATGCGTCAATAGAGTGAAAGAAAATATTTTAAATAAAACCCATTTTCAAAAACCTTTTTTATTTATTTATTTTTGGTTTTTAGAGACAGGGTTTCTCTGTTTAATAGTACTGGCTGTCCTGGAACCTTCTCTGTAGACCAGGCTGACTTGAAATGCACAGAGATCTGTCTGATTCTACTTCTGGAGTGCTTGGATTAAAGGAATACACCACTACCACCCAGCAAGAAGCTATTTTCAAGCAGACCTTTTTCCTTAAATAATATGTACACTCTCTTTAAAAATTCTTTATTATGAAGCTATGCAGAATTCTCCACTATTTCTTTAGAATCTGTCAAGATCGAATCCAAATTCCTGGACATGGCATCTAAGGCCATGATCTAATTCAATAATCACTATTTTATTTTTGTATCTCAACATTTCATTTTCCTGGAAGCAAAATTTCTTCATAAATCTTTCACACCAAAAGCAAATCATATCCTTACAAATTGTTTTCATGTTATAAGGATTATTTCTATTAGCTCCTGTCACTCTGCCTTTAGTTTAATGGAATGCCCATAATATTCTTCCCGGATCATCTTAGCAATGAAGTTTTTGTTCATCACTAATCAAATCAGTTTTCTCCAGTGGAGTCTTTCCAGCTATACAAGCCACATAAATGGAAGGCCACATGCCTAGCAGTAGAAGGTCAATCTGAAACAGAGTTATTGCCTCATATTGCTTTGGGTATTTTTTTTACCTTACTGGTCTTTTGTTTGTATTATGGTTTCTGATTTTTGTGTTTTTATGTGTGTATATGTGCATGCTTGTGTCTGTGTATATGTGTTTCTCATATTTTTCCTTTACTTTTTAGACTGTTTGTATTGTTTATTCTGGTGTGTTTCTCATTCGTCTGTTTTCTAAATGAAGAGAAAAGGTAGCATGGAGTTGGATGTGTAGGGAGCTGAGGACAATCTCAAAAAAGATGAGGGGGGAGTTTGTGGTCACAATATATTGTATAGAACCATATTTTCAATAAAAAGAAAAAGAAAAAAATAAATGCAACAGTAAATAGTAAGTCTCATTATTTTGCTTAAATTTCTATTTTAAATACTTATATAATCTCATTTATCTTTTAGGTCTGAGACGGATTAATATGCCTGGATTCCCCTACAATAGCATGCTTCGGAAAGAAAGAAAGAAGCCTGTGCCTATTCGTTTATTTCTCTGTATTTCACCTGTCTAAGAATACTTATGATCTAAAGTATTTGGATAATATTTCTTGTGAAGAGATGTATGAATGAATTAACTCAATGATAGTCATCTGAAAAATATTCAGAATTATTGTCAGATTTTCAAAATATAATTAAATATGAGGTTTCAGAAAGTATGAGGAGATATTTTCCTTTCTTCTCCTTTGAAAAGTATATGAAATTATTTGAACCGAATGGCCATTACATTGGATACCTTATGAAAATATAAGAGCACACGCTAGGAAAAATGATGAATTTTTCACAAAAATCATATGGCTTTAATTTTTACAGCAGTAATAACTTATATCTACAGTAAGATGAATGCCATTCATTATAATTATGTTATAATTAGAAAATGTTTGTGAATGAAGAGAAACAAGCTTTCTAAATAAATAATAACACCCTCATTCATTTAAATAAAATATTACTAACAGATTTCACTTATTCAGCTTCTTAAAACACTTCTAGGCAATTGTGATAATTATACAAGTGGTAGTCACATTTTTATTGGATGAAATAATTGACCCATTTAATTATTAGGTATGTTTTTCAAAATGTACACTATCAGTATAATAAAGCACAAATACTTTTAGTAGATAAATAATAGAACCATAATCTTTAACTCATATTAACATATCATAGTTAATATGCATTTTAGTAACAGAAAGGGAAGTTATGACTTTTGAATATGGTTTAGTGTGTAATGCTCTCATAAGCCCAACGTCCCACCTATCACCTCAAGTGTCTGACTTCATTTGTGATGTGAATATTTTATTGCCATTCTCCCAAAGACATATTAAAGTATAGCACTCAGCTTTTGGTTATTTCATTACATTGCACAGCATATCTCAAATATATCTTTATTATCCTTGTCTACACTAGGTTCTGCACCATTTAGCTGTCATCTCTCCACGTCTCCCTTCCCTGAGCCTCTGATAACCACCTCTCAAATTTCTGTTTTTAGGAGATGGTAGTGTTCATGAGTGAGAACATATGCTATTTGTCTTCTTATAGTTTGTTTGACTTTGTTTTAAATTCAGGGACATCCAGAGAGAAAGTAGTCTTGAAATGTGTGTGTGTATTTGTGTATGTGTGTCTCAGAGAACTTCATTCTGTGAATCAGTGCTGCTCTTCAACAACTCATATAAGTACAGATTTTTCCATTCTGCCAATAGTAGAACACGTTTAAATCATGGCCAATGTAGCCAAATACTAATATAATGGGCTCAATTGTTCTACTTTTTTTAATACAGAAGTTGAACAATAACACAATGTCCTTGAGGTAATATTATTCTCACAAAGTTGTGAAGATTGGTCTATGTTTGATGACAAAATGCTGGACCTAATCCATAAATTCATCTTTTTAAATACTTTTTCTGACAGTTTCCTCAAAATATTCACTTTTATTTAGACTTGAAGACCAAATTTTCCCAGAAATAAACAAGGGGACTTCATTAAGTAATACATGTACTTAATTCTAACGAAAGTAATATTTAGTGTTTGAATTACCCTCTTCAATCAAATTGGTATATTAATCTTGCTTTGTCCATCCTACCTAGATCTGTATTTAATTATAGTCCACAGAAGTTTCTGGTAAAAAAGCAAAATGAAAGATAACAAGAACAAACAGAATACTGTACTTTTACTGTACAAAAATGTACTTTCCTTGTCAGCATATGTCTTAGGTTACAGAAAACTTTTGTGTGTGATGTTCCTCTACCACTATCATATGCATTTGCTTAAATTATAGCCAACACATCTTATAGCCACAAGTAAAACAGTTACGAAGATGTTTATTTCAATAATAAAACCAAACGTGGCATTTCCTGACTTTCCAAACATAAATGCAAAATAGCACTTGATTGAAATTTAAAAGCCTTGAATATTTACTTACTGTACTCAATCTTGTTTGCCTGACTTGAAATCGTTGATGAAGCACACATTCTAAACAATTCCAGTCTTATTAAACTCTTGTCAGGTTGATTTAGTTTCTAATAACAAGGAAGTGAGGGCTTCACTTGAATGATGAAATACAAATACATGTGAATATTCATGGTCACAAATGAGAAGCAGTATGTTGTAAATATTGCTATACTAATAATGTAGATAAAATATTTCAAAATGTTGATGATTTTTTCTCCCAGTAGCCCATACAGCACCTCCCAGCACTATGAAAGCTAGCCAGCTGAAAAGAAGACTCCAGAACAGTGTCAGCTTAATTACTCCTCTGCCTTTGATCAAAATGAGAGGAAACTTCAAAATACTTGATCTTACCATCATGGTCTAGTGGACAACCAAAAAGAAATGACAAGAGCCTGTATTGTGAGGAGTCTCTGACAACCATTTCACAAACAAATCAAAAGGAGGTATCCCACATATGGCACTGAGATTCATGTTTGATAAGGAATGGCTTCCAGAAGTAGTACTCCTCTGTGTATAGTAACGCCACTCAAATTTTTTAAATTATATTTTAATAAGATTATGGAACAGTAGGTTTCCGTATGGCTTTTTCAATACACTTAGGATTAGTTCCCCATCATCACTTCCTGGCCCCTACCCTTCAGTGTCCTCCCGCTCATAAACACCATCCTATTATTCTTTTCTCTCCCTTCATCAATAACCTGTTTGAAAATCTTTTTCTTCTCTTAAAATCTCCCTCCCACCTCCAATGACCCCTTTCTAGCTTTCTGAGTTCTAATAGTAATCTATATTAAAGACACAGATCTGATGATCTGAAGCTAAGGTTCACCTGGGAGACAAGCATATGTCATTTATTTTTCTGAGTCTGGATTATCTCCCTCAGTATCATTTTTCCTGTTTCATTCATTTATCTCATAATTTCATTTTTATGTATTGCTAAAAATTATTTTGTATTTATGCCAGTTTTTTCTTAACCATTCATCTGTGTATGAACAGCTAGGCTGATTCCATATGTCTATGCCCTGGTGAACAGAGCAGCAAAGACAATGTATTAGCAACATCTCTAGAGGGTGGATATATGCTCATATGTAGTATAACTGGATCACAGGCAGCTATACTTTAAGCTTCATGAGAAACCTCTACAGTAATTTTTTACAGTTGCTAATCAGTTTGCACTCTGACCAATAGTGAATAATGCTTCTCATTTCCCCACATCCTTTCCAGGATTTCTTGACATTCATTTTCTTGATTTTAGCTATTTTGACTAAGTAAATGAAATAGTAAATTTAATGATGACTAAGGATGTTGAACATTAAATAAACATTTCTCTATCACTTGTATTTTTCCCCTTGAGAACTATTTGCCCAATTCCATAGCTCAGTTATAAACCACTAAGTTAAAGTAATTTTAAATTATAATAACAGTATAAGAATTTAATGAAAACAGAAAGTAAATGTAATGAATCACCCAAATGCTGAAACATTCTGTCAAACTTATATAACATACAAATTTTATACTATCATAGCATAGGTTTTTATGTTCTATTGAAGGAATTACAGTTAGCAAGTGATGAAGATATAAGAGTCTGAGTTTGTGCTCTCAATCAACAGCATATGCATCTTATCAGTAAAATATAAAATGATAATCCAAAATATCAGGTAAAGGTCAATTTAGCATGCTATACAAAGACATTTATAAGAATAGTAGGATTTTAATATTCAGAGGGCATATGACTAAAAGAGTGTTCCAGATAAATGTTTAAATACAATTCTGGTATGTATGTACTAATGAAATTAAAATAATGTAATCATAGCAAAGAGATCAAAATAGTCTGATAACAGGAAGAGGGGAAAAATAGGAAAGGCAAGTTGAAAGTCATTTTGATATGTGAAATAAAACAGATTGGTAAAATGGTAGTGACAAAAATAAAAGAGTAAGAAGATTTTTAAATTAAATTACATTTTGCATATTATCTATTGATATACAATAGGATTAACTATTTTAAACTAAAAGTGTGATTATTTTCTCTGATAATTCAGAGAGAAATGAGAGGAAGTAGATATGTATTGGAGTGATACATATCTCTAAATTGCCTTTTGATGCTGTAAGATGAAAGAAACCTTAGTTTTACAAATTGTGTAAAATAGTGGAGGTTTTTCTTTCTCTACTTTGAATACCAAGAGAAAGTGCTGTATAAATGATTGTGATACACAATATTTCATTCTCTTGTAAGAAACAACTAAGGTGATTACTCAAAGATGGAATAGTATGCTCTTCCTCAGCTTTTTTTTTTTTTTAGCTTTTTGTTTGTTTGTTTTAAGTCATACAGTTGGGCCAGCAACTGGAAAGCCAGTTTGCTATCCTTACAATAGAGAGATATGGGATGAAAAGGTAAAACTATGGAAAGCAAAGAAGATACTTCATGGATTTGGTCAGAGTAGCCAAGGAAATGAGGAATCATTCCAAGCCCTAACCAAGCTGAGAGAATGCGGACTATCAATTTTATTAAGTGTCAATTATAATCAGCAGATTGAAACAAAACATTTAATTGATGGATCCTGTCTTCAGTTACCTAAATCCAGCATAGTTGAAGGTATCCATCTTCTCTCACCTACAGTATGTCATGAAAGCCACTTGTCTGTTAATTCTTAGAAAGAAGCAGAAAAACTTTAAATAGAAAGCAATCATTACGTTAAAACTAAAGAGACTGTTGAAATGCTAGGACTGGGATAATTTTAGATCAGATAAAGTCAAAATTGGCTTGTCAAAAGATACTGCAAGGAGAAAGAATGTTTTCTGATAACAAAGAATGCTACTTTACTTTCTTCATTTACGTAAACTTGTAATAATTTGGACTCCATCATTATATTGTAACTGTCATTTTTGTTTAGCCGTTAAGTATGCTATTTTAAACCAAATTATAGAATTCTATATTTCCAGTTTTTCCTTAATGAGTCAGAGATTGTGTGTATATGGAGAATGAGGTGTTCTTATGCACAGTACATTTTACATAATTTAATATGTAATGCAAAATTTATTTATTGACACTACTGGAAATTTTAGATGAGTATAATGCTTTATTAGGAGTTGTCATGGAGAAGGAAAAAAACTATAATAATGAATAAACTCCAAGTTGGTGAGTCAAATCACCAGTCTCTAATAGGACAACACTGTGGATAAAGAAAAGCCTGGGGAAACTATACTAGGTAAACATTTCAAAAACAGCAGAAAAAAAAAGCTCCCATTTTTTTTTTCAGTATTCTAGGAACTACAGAATGTATACAGTGTTGCTGAATCATCAGAGCTGGAACATAGGGTAAATCTGTGTCATTCTAGTTTTGACACATAGTAACCCAGAACTAGAATTTTGAGTAGAGAAGAATGCATAGAAATTCTTCAAGACAGAAATTGAAAGCATGCAAATAATATATTTCTAGTCGTTTCTAATTCTAATGCTAGCATAAGCAAAAAAGCTATATTGTACAGATCCCATTTTGTCTAAAACAAAGTGCATTGTTTGAACAGAAAAGCGTAGCAAAATTAACTGAGAGGATAAAGTGCAATAGCATAATTTGCTCATCTTTTCAGGACAGTTTTGTACATTCTTAAAAATTCTTAAAAATAAAAAAAATATAGAACTACTCATCATAGAAGAAATTCTGAATATTTCTATATTTGAAAGTTGGGAGAAAGTACATTCAATTAGAAATATACTTCAGCAGATAGAAAAAAATCAAAGATATTCAATTATATTTTCCAGTTAATGGGATTCTGTTAAAGGAGCTCTCCTTCCCAAGCCAACATAAGAGATATGACAATCTTGACCAGTTGCCTATACCTTTCTCAATTTTGAAGGAAATTGTGTAGAATATAGTTATGTTAATGTATGATAATATGACAGTTTTAAAGAAATGTTCACAAAATGCTGCTGTGAACTTTTTAGAAAAGTCCCTTCTTATCCATCCTTGTGGCATATGGAGAACACCAACTCTGTGTGATCAACTATCTTTCTGATATTTGTTCCCTTCTTTGAGGCAAATGGAGACAGGCTCTTATCCTTAGAGACTATCTATAATCACTAAAAAACAAGAGTGAAAGCATTAGTACATCTTTTCCAATATTCACTCACTATTAATGTATTCAAGTACATGATCTTATTATTTTGTATTTCCTTAAGCATTAAAGATATATTTATATACTTGTATTTCTTTATGGTCATATTTGATATGCATAAGCAATCTTCAGAAGTAGGTAAGTCCTCAGATAATTGAAGGATTGGGATTTTGTGAAATTTTATTAGCTATGTAAGGAAAAACACAAATTATTGAACATTAAAATATTTTTAAGGCTGCATATCAACATTTTAGCACTTGAAGAAAACTAAGGTCATTTTTATGAGACTTTTGTAAAATAAAATATTTCTATAAAATATCAGGCATTTTTGTTTATAGAATGTACAAAGTGTTAAGGAAAAATACAATTAATGCTGAAGTGTTTACCTAGGTTCTCTGACAGCCTCTTGCAAGTTACATTGTCTCCTCACATTAATCTCACCAGGAGAGTCAGATTTATGTGCCCACTTGATATTTCGGGGTATGTATCATCACATTTGGGGAACTGAGCAATGTGAAAAAATATGACATGAAGATCAGGATTTGGGAGAATTATTGTACAAAATAACTTTGGAAGTACCCCAAGGCCATGAGAGACAATTGAGGTCCATCTGTGTCAGGTCCCTGTTCAATTTCATAACCTCTGTTCCATTGGTAATGCAGCCAAATTCTCAAGTACCAGGAAAGGAGTAGTGGAAGGTGTTAATTAGTATGAAGATATCCACTGCTCCAAAGTAAACTATGAACAATCTAAACTTTGTATAGACAAATTATATCTTGAGAAGTACAGTATAAGCTACCCATTACAATCTACCTATTCTTGAATAATTATAATAATAATATAATTTCTAATGCTACAACATTGAAAAGTCACAGTAGGATGTCAAAATTAATTTTTTATAAAACTTAAAGGTATTCCAGAAATAAGGTAACATGAAGAACAGAAATGTGTTTTGTATGATTAAGCAGTAAAAACCTTTCTCTTGAACTAACAGAAAAATACATATTTTTCAAGAGGCTTCTATATAGGGCAAAATTCTAGGCACAGTTCATATCCCATGCACACTGAAATTATTAACTAATTTCTGAATTGTAAGAGAAATGGACTGCTATAGGACCAGATGGTCATGGGTTCATTAATTCTTGAGTAAATCAAGAGCTATTTTCTCTAATATAATTATATTCTAATGTGTAAATTTACAAACTCCATTGTTAACTCAGTAACAACACCTGCAATGGATGTTGAAATTGTTATTGGTAACATTCAGGAAAGGAAAGACAATTATCTATGAGCTTTCCAATATGTAAACAAAAGTAATATGAGAATTCACTTTTGTATAATGTATTTGATAGCAGTGTGTGAAAGAAGCTCATGGTAGGTTTCTGTGAAAATTAATATAAAACTTGGAATAATGTATGTGAAATCCATGAGAAATAATCTGAAGAAATTGGGACATGGTAGGTGAATGTACTTTGCATGTCATTTAGTGGCCTAGATAATGATATTCTGCTATAGAAAATATAATATGTTAATAACAACATTTGGAAATGATTTACAAAATTCACATACACATTTCCTCTATCAAATTAAATGGCTGCCATAGGAATGTGCTATTGTAATTTGTGTGTGTGTGTGTGTGTGTGTGTGTGTGTGTGTGTGTATGAGAGAGAGAGAGAGAGAGGAGAGAGAGAGAAAGAGAGAGAGATTATAGTCTTTTATAGTCTTTGGAAGAAAATAACACATTAAAAAAGAAACACAACCACTGATTAAGTTCCCAAATAGTTACCCCACCACAACTCACCCTTTAAGGCATCAGAAAGCCAAACTAACTTTATTTTTCATAATAAAAATTACATCATGTAAGTAGTGGATAATATCATTAAAAGCAACATTTCAAAACATTTCACTATGGACTCCAATTGCCTAATTTCACTGCAATGAATGATTTCAAATGAATTTGAAACACATTTCACAAATTAAGATACACTTTCTTTAAAATATGGGCATCATTAAAGCATTTTCCCCTGATCTGCTAAGAAAGCTAGACATTTGAATCTTAATCACTTTGCTGATTTTATGAAACAAGGCTAAGTGTATTTGCTAGTAGGGAGGCAAGATTAGGAAGGAAACACTTTTATTGTATGGAAGAGATCCAGCTCATTTTTTTCTCAGTGCTTATTTATGCTGACCTAAAGGAGTAGGAAAGATGTGTAAACGCTATGTTCTTCATTCATCCACAATGTAACCAGAGTTACTGTTCTAAACATCTTACCTAGCATGACACCCATATTGATTAAAATTCTCTCTGGTATTTCTTTGCTGATGGAAAATTGTCCATCTTCTATGAAAAGATATATTATTTTTTATATTTTGGTTTTAGTCTACCGCTTTTCCCTTTCTATACCATCCTTTTATCCTTCTCAATGACACCTCCTGAACTTCCCAAACACCCCAACTTTTGCTCTTTAAGATCAGAGCAGAACACAGCCCACCTAATCAACTAAGCAGGCCTCACATGGGTTTATAGAGCCTGAAGGGCAAGCATGGGGCCTGCATGTTTCTTCATTGGATCCTCTGCATATAAGTTATGGCTGTAAGCTTGGTGTTTCTGTGGGGTTCCTAACAGTGGGAGAGTGTGTGTCTCTGACTCTTTTGCCTGCTCTTGGGACTCTTTTCCTCCTATTGGGTTGTCTTCTCCAGCCTCACTATGAGGGCTTTTGCTTGTCTTGTTGTATCTTTTCTTATACTGCCTTGATGGCCGGGAGCTGGAGATTGGGTAGCACAGAGAACTTGGATGGAGACAAACACTACAGACAAAAATTAATTAATTAAAAAAAATCAATGAAATGATTCCAAACAAATGTTCTGCTACAGTCACTGGCTTCCTCCAGCAGCAGATGGGAGAAGCTGCAGAGAACCACACTCAGACAGTATGAATGCAGAGAGGGCATAAATTGGAGCTCTTCATCTGGTCCCTCCACTAGGTGCTCAGAGAACCCCACAGAAGAGGGGGAGAAAAAATTGTAAGAGTCACAGGGGATGGAGGACACCAGGTGAACATGACCAACTGAATTTAACTAAGCCGGGCTCATAGGGACTCACAGAGAGTAAAGGAGCAATTATAGAGCCTGTGTGTGCCTGCACTAGGTCCTCTGAATACGTGCTGCGTTTGTTTAGCTTGCTGTTTTTGTGGGACTCCTAACAGCGGGAGTGGGTGTGTCTCTGACTCTCTTGATTGCCCTTAGGACTCTTTGCCTTCTATTGGGTGCCTTTGTCCAGCCTCAGTATTAGGGCTTTTGCCTTGTCTTATTGTATCCTATTTTATGACATTTGACTGTCATCTCTTAGAGGCTTGCTCTTTCTAAGTGGAAATGGAGGCAAAATTACTTCAAGGCCAGCCTGGTCTACATAGTGAGTTCCAGGACAGGCACCAAAGGTACACAGAGAAACACTATCTCAGAAAAAAAAATGATCATAACGATTTATTTGAAAGAGATATAAGGATACAGAGATATAGAGAAAAGGAGAGGTGTTTTTGTGTTCAGGTAGGTATGTGCATGTGTTTCAGGGTACATATGGAAATGAGAGTTACATACATTGAGCATCTTCCTCAGTTGTCCCCCACTTATGCCTGAGACAGTGTCTGTCTCTGAATCCATAACTGAACTCAACAATTGGTCTCAGCTGTCTGTTCAGTGAGCTCTAGGGATCCAACTATTTACTACTACGACTGTTTTTTTTTTTTAAAGTATGATTGATGGGAATCCTAACTCTAGTGCCTATACTTGTACCACAAGCATTGCATCCAAGGAATCATCTCCTTAGTCCTCAATTCAATTTTGTTATGTTCTGTATAGTTTGCTTTCTATGCCAGACATGGCCTTCCTGGATCTCACCATAGCTGGAAACTTCCTCATTGGCTTTTAGAACCAACTTCAAATAACTTCATCTCCTAGATCTCTTTGAAGTTTTATCCTTCCCCTCCAGGAAGTCTTCATTCCTTTGTGTTATCTAACACTTTGCATGTATCTCTTCAATAGTGCCTATCAAACTGCATCCTTGTTGTATGCTTAAATGGCTATCTCCTTCTTTTAGGTAAAAAAGGATTTCTCACTAATTCTGCATACTGAAAGCCCAGTAGATTGCCTGACACAATAAAGAACTATTGGGTAAAAGCCACTTAGTGAATAGCAGATAAAAGAAAACCTCACAGAAAGGTTTATCTCATTTCAAGCACAGCATGTTGAGTACATACAGATTAATTTAAATTCTTATAATACCATTTAACCATTTGGAATACAGGATATGAAGGCATAAAGTATCAATTATGTCCATGGCTAATTTACCAAATTTATTTTCATTTATCTATTTATTTTTGGTTTTGCAAGAGAGGGTATCTCTGTATAGCTTTCAAGACTGTCTTGGCACTTGCTCTGTAGACTAGGCTGACCCTGAACGCACATAGATCCACTTGCCTCTGCCTACAAAGTGCTGGGATTAAAGGTATGTGCCACCAACACCCAGCTTTTCTAAAGCAAATTTATTTGAGGTAATGTTCGAGCTAGCTAGTTTTATATAAACTTGACAGAAGCTACAGTCATTAGAGAGGACACAACATCAATTGAGAAAATGACTTCAGAAGATTGGGCTGTAGACAGGTCTGTAAGGTATTTTATCAATTAGTGATTGATGGGAGATAGCCCAGTCCATTGTGAATGGAGACATCCCTGGTCTGGGGGTCCTGGTTCTTATATGAAGGCAAGCTGAGCAAGCCATTGAACGCAAGTCAGTAAGTGCCCCTCTATGGCCTCTGCATCAGCTTCTGCCTCCAGAATCCTATCTGCTCGAGTTCCAGTCTTAACTTCCTTTGGTCATGAACTGTGATGTGGAAGTTTAAGCCAAATAAATCTTTTCCTCCCTAACATATTTTGGTCATGGTGTCTTATCATATCAATAGAAATCCTGACTAATACAATGTCTATAATAAAAGACAGTATTCCTTTTTAAGTAGTTATTTTATTTTTTAATATTCTTTTACTAAAATAGTATTAGTATTCTTGAATAGTTGAAACTAATGGAAGTACAAAATATTCAACGAATTGAAACCAATGAATGTAAGAATTGTTAGAAATCTTTGTCTCTTCACACAGCATGCTTAGTACCTACCTATTATGAATGCTAGTCAATAAGAGTGAAAGTTTTAGTTGGGCACCAGTACAATTTCTTCAGGGTACATGATGTATGTAAAAGGTATATTCAGCAATAGGCACTTACTTTCAGGTGTAAATAGTAACCGATAACCTTTGCAATTTCCTGTGATGTTTGGGGACTGGGGTTCCTGGATCTCCTTTGGCCAAAAATTCAGAAAATGTAAAGTTTTTCTGGATGTCTAATTGGTGCCTTCTTTTCCCAATTGTATGTTAACTCTATTTATATTCATTTAATATAATTACATATTTTAGGAAGCTTATATCACAGTAGGTGTCAATGTGGCTTTTAAAAAGGCATGTGCACCTTTCTTCCATCTTCACCCTCCCACTCCCCCAAGCTCTCCCCAGTCCTTCTCCCTTCTCCTTCCCCCTCTCCCCTTCCCCTGCTCCCCTACCTCCCACCTCTATCCCCGCCCCTGGCTTCCAACTTTTGCTTGAAGATCCTGTTTGCTTCCAACTTCCAGGAGGTTCTGTGTATGCTTTCTTTGGGTTCACCTAGTTATTCGGCTTCTCTGGGCTTGTGAGCTAAGTGCTTAGTGACCTTTATTTTATAGCTAGGGTCCACTAATGAGTGAGTACATACCATAATCATCTTTCTGGGTTTGGGTTACCTCACTCAGGATAGCGTTTTCTATTTC
>PVIU01023600.1:0-27119 GCA_004026605.1 Ondatra zibethicus
TCAAAAAGACTCGGTTCTCAAAAAGTTAATACATGCAGAAGAGATAGGTCCTGGTGTCATTGTTTGTGGGTTCTCCATCTGCCAACTTTCGCCGCCACATTCAGAGAGTCTGGTTTGATCATATGCTCATTCAGTCCCAGTCCAGCTGGATTGGTGCGCTCCCATTAGTTCAGGCACACTGTCTCAGTAGGTGGACCAGTCCCTCACGGTCCTAACTTCCTAACTCATCTTCTCCCACCTTCTGCTCTTCAACTGCACCTTGGGGACTCAATCCATTGCTCTGATGTGAATGTGGATCTCTGTCTCTATCTCCATCCATTGGATGAAATTTCTATAATGGTAATCTCTCATCTTATTAACAGAAAATGAGAGGTGTTTTATGGAAGTAAACAGAAGACTTAAAACTTTTGAATTAAAATTGGTGATATTTGCTTTGTTTGTAATCCTGAGAAATCAAGAAAAGATTTGCCTAAGGAAATGAATTAGAAACTCTGAATCTTTATTCAGTTTATAGACAATGAATTCAATGACTTTATTAATTTAAATATGTTTTCACTTTATTGGAATTTTAAAATACTGAGCTGTTTAATATTGCAGTCATCTAGAAACATAGAGATAACAAGCAATCAAAAGGCAACTGAAAATAGATGTACTTGGGGATAAGACATGGACTAAATTTTATATTTGCAACATAGAAAGTAAATTATCCACTAAATATTACTTGTCTCACTTCATTTGTTCATTTTATTTCAAGAGATTTGTCATGTTCCTCATGTTTTTGTAGGATTACTTTGCTGTAGCGAATCATTACAAAACTCTGAAAACAAAAACTTTTCATCACTTTGTCATTTAAACTTTTGATATTTCACCTGTAGAAGTTAGTGGACAGTTTTATAGAAATGGTGAAGTCAGAAATATCTTTCATATTATTCCTTATGTTATAAAATTATCTATTAATATTTAATCATTATAGTCCAGAGAACATCAAAGTACACACATCTCTCATACATGTGTGTTAATATACATGTGTTTATTTGTATATAAAGAGAGAGAGAGATGGAGAGAGAAACAGACTTAGAGAACATTAGAGTGGAGGGAGACAGATAAACAAAGAAATGGAAAAACAGAGAGAAGAGAGAGCATTAGAGTGGAGAGAGACAGAGAAAAACTATGGCTCTTGCAAGAACTAATATCACAGGGAAAGCTGATAAACTAGTTATCACACAGTTCGATCAAAAAGCTGTTTTCTAGGATCACTAGTTTATTTTCCTAAAGATTTACAATACCTAGTGAGATGGACCCGTACTATTGAGAATATTATAATACACTCAATCAAAGCCTATAATTTAATTGTCAATCACATGTGATGAACAACTTCAGTATAATGTGTAGTATTGTAGTCATTTAAACAACTGGGTACCAAAGACTAGCCAAATTAACAGCTTATAATACCTGGAGAGACAATGTTTTTATTTTCTCTTGATTTCTTATATTAACAAATTCTCATCTTTTCCAAGCAAATAAACAATATCCTTTTCAAATTATTTTATGAAATCAGTTGGGAAGAATGTGCACTTTTCTTTGAGTCTTTGGCCTCTAGTGTGTCCACTATACTCCAAATAAAGTTCACACATCTGAGAGTGTTTATGCCTAGCCCTTATTGGTCTTGATAGGTTTAAATAAAATGAATCAGAATGTTGGGTGGGTAGGAAAGCATGGAGGAACTGGGAAAGAGATGTGAATATGATTAGAATACAGCACACAACATTCTTAAAGAAATAATAAAAACAGAGAAAAGAAGAAAATAACCAAAGAGTGAACTTTTTTGGATTTTATTATGTTAGTGTGGTATTCTTCTTTGAATCTGAAGATAACTGTTTTGTGAGTTTTCTAAAGGAAACATGAGCAAATAACACTTAATGACAGATATGACACCAGCATACATCAGAAAAGACCATCAACATGCAGTTTTGTGGAGCAGAGAGATAACAGAGACAGTTTTAAGGAGAATAATCTCATTTTATTATCATCCTGGGTTTTATAGGCTGTACCTTCCCTCCACTTAGGAGAAACCACTCAATGTCAGCCCTATTTCTGAGATAATTCTCTCAGAGAATTCTGTCTACTTAATACTTCAGACTGCATGATAAACAATAAACCTTTATTTGTAGTTCTAGAAGAAATAAAGGACAAGATCACGTGCTTCTACACTTAATTTCTGTTAAAGGGTTTTTTTTCTTATTTTAATGCAAAGGTCACGGGACAACAAGAATATTAGATTTTTTGGGTGACATTATAAGCCAAATATATCAACAGATTCCTTAGCTCACTTCATGAAGTGAAACAAAGGGCATTCTTCTATGTAATAAGCAAACATTCTACAATATAGATAATAAAACAATTATGTATGCGTCCTGAGATGTTAAATCATACTAATTACAGTTTTAAGTAACTTAATGAAATTAGAAATAAAAATGTATTAATTCCAAAAATTCATGGAAATTCAGCAAGACACTGTTTAATAGTCAGAGGTTGAAAGAAAATCACAGGAAAGTGTTACAAAATGAATAGAGATGAAAAGAATAATAGTGTAGCATGAGAACCCTCTCACCATCATAACGGAAACATTGATCTCAAAGTGGTCCCTTTAAAAAATGAAACAACAAAGAAAACTCAATTCAAAGCAAACAATAAGAAGAAAATGTCACTCAGAATACACATAGGTGAAGCAGAAAATGATGTTAAACCATGGGAGGTCCATGTGAAAAGATAGGGTTTTTTTGATGATCAACTTGGAATTAATTAGCCTGAAATTCTCTAAAAATTTGAATTATAAAAGCTAACACAAAAATAATTTTTAAAAATGACAAACAAAAATGGTCATTTTCACAATAATTATTCTACCATTTCATGAGTTCTTTCCATCATCTGGTAGCGTCTTCAAATTTGTTTTCTCTGTCTTAATGTCTCCTAGGTTAAGTTTATTCCAACTTGTTTTATGAAGCTATCAAGTATAGTATTCTGTCCCTGAAGTTTTGTACATACGATTGCAGTTGCTGTATTGAAAGGATATGGATATCTTATTTTTATTTTGTATCCCACTACAGTGTTGAACGTGTTTTTGTGGTGTATAAATTTTCTACCAAAGTATTTTGGGTCTTTATTTTGTTATACTATATATTAGTCAAATAAGAATACTTGACTTTCTTTTTTCTTACATGTGTCTTTGTTAACTCCTCATGTAATTGTGCTAATTCACAGTTCAAAAACTATATTGAAAGCAGTTAATAGAGGAAACATGTTTGTCTTGTTCTTGATTTTGGAAATACTTCAAATTTTTCTGTTTAGTTTGAATTAGGCTGTGGACTTAAATTTGGTTGGCTTTATAATGCGCAATATATCACATATCTACAGAATTTGTATTATGAGAGATGATGGATATTGACAAAATAGTTTTCTGTATATAATGAGATGATCATTTGATATCTGTCCTTGAATACACTTATGGAATGGATTACTTTTATTGATTTACCAATGTTGAACCAAGCTGCATCTCTGGGATGACCTGGGCATGATAGTGTACTTCGTCCTTTTTATGTAAAATTGATCTTTTGAAAATAATTTATTAAGAATTTTGAATGTGCACCTTTACAAAGAAAACTGGCCTGTAACTCTCTTTCTGTTCTTAGGTTCTTTCCATGGATTTCTTTTCAGAGTAATAACTAGATTTGTAAAAAATAAATAATTTTCTTTATTTTTGCTTCTTTAATTTGAGGTATCTTGGCATCAATTCCTCCTTGATAGCCTGGTCAAACTGTACCCTGAGTAAACAGAATTTAGGCTTTTTTATTAACATTCTGAAATTTTAATTACTACTTCTACTTACTTCATCTTGATTTAATTTGATAAGTCAAATCACCTATCAAATCATCTACTTCTTTTATATAATTCTCACCTTAAAAAATATGAAATTTGGGGGCTGGAGAGATGGCTCAGTGGTTGGGAGCACTGCCTGCTCTTCCAAGGGTCCTGAGTTCAATTCCCAGCAACTGCATGGTGGCTCACAGCCATCTGTAATGAGATCTGCTGCCCTCTTCTGGCCTGCAGGCATACATGCAGACAGAATACTGAGAATACTGTATACATAATAAATAAATATATAAATAAATCTTTAAAAAAATGAATATGGAATTTAAGTATTGAAAGTCCAAATATCTTCCTATGATACTCTGAATTTTCTGTTGAGATGTTGATCTTTTGATTTCTGTTTTTCCTAACTTGGGTCTTTCTCCCTTCTTTTCGTTAGTTATTCTAAATGTTTGCCAATTATATTCATCTTCACAGATAAACAATTTTTTATTTCATTGATTTTTCTTATTGATTTTTTTGAAGTCCTAGTTCAGTAAATCCATTCCCTTTCTTGATTATATCCTACTATTTCCTATTTTAGTGTATTGTTTAATTTGTCGTTCTTTTTTTCAAAGACTTTTAAATGCTTCAACGTTAATAACATAAACTGGAGGTGAGGGTGGAAGTTTTGGAGGGATGGAATATTGGCAGAGTGGATTAGGCAGGCTGGGTACAGGAGGTAGGTTGTAGGCTGGACAGAGCAGGAAAGTAATGATAGAGATGCCTTGGTGAGGGGGTTCATTGGGGTTAGGAAGAAATCTCGCACCAGGGAAGCCTCCAGGAATGCACAAGCATAACCCAAGCTAAGACTCTTAGCAATAGTGGAGAGGCTGCCTGAAATGTCCATGTTCTGTAATCAGAGCGGTGATTATCCTAATTGTTGTCAGAGATATTCTATCCAGTAGCTGATGGAAGCAGAGGCAGATAGCCACAACCAAGTGCTGGAGTAAGAGCACTCTGAGAGTCTTGTCGAAGAAAGGCAGGAGGGATTGTATGAGCCAGGGGGCTCATGATTGGAACCCACAGAGACAGCTGATCTTAGCTCCTGGGAACTCATGGACTCTGGAGCATCAGTTAGGGGAGCCTGCCTTGGACTGACTTAGGTCTTCTACATGTGTGCAAGAGTTATGTAACTTGGTCTGTTTGTAAGATCCTAGCAGTGAGATCAGGACCTGTCCTTGGCACATAGCTGGCTTCTGGAAACCTGTTCTCCATGCTGGATTGCACTGAACAGCCTTGATTAAAGGGGAGGAACTTAGTCCTGCCTCAAATTGATTTGCCATGCTTTACTCAAACCAATGATAGGCCTGCTCATTTCTGGATGGAGATGGGGGAGGAGTGTAAGGGGAGGGAAGTAGATGAAAAGGGGAAGACTTGGAGGAGAGGAGAGAGGGGAAACTGTGGTCAGTATGTAAAATAAAAGAAAAAATGTTATTTAAACAAAATTAAAAAATAATGTAGGCACTCTCAAACTTTTACAGAAATCTGTAGCTTCAATATAATCTTCACCAAAATTTTACTGAAATTCTTCACAGAAATTGGAAAAATATTCTTTAAATTCATATAGCAATACAAAAGACTCAGGTTAACCCAACAACACGGAACAATACAAGTACTACTGAAAGTATAATGGTCATATGTGCCAGGCCAGTCATTATTGTAATTCACAGGTTCAAAATTGAGTAAGACCATTCATTACTTTGCGAACCTGGTAGTGGTTTAATTGGATAACATGGGAAATTGCCTGGTAGTAGTTTAATGGTGTAATATGGCAGAATATTTCTGACTTTTGGAGGAAACTCCACATTAATTTCCTAGATGGCTATACCAGTTTGCACTTTCATATATGGTAAAGAAGTATTTCTCTTTTCCCACACCCATACAAGCATTTGTTATCATTGATTTTATCTTTAGTCATTCTTACTGGGGTATGGTGAAATCTCAAAGTAATTTAATGTTTGTTTTCCAAATGGATAAGTGTACTGAACACATTAAAGGATATTTCTAAGCCATTTGTGTTTTTTCTTCCAAAAACTCTTGTTTATGAGTTTAGTTTGCATTCTAGACACTAGACCTGAAGCAGATGCATATTTCCCCTTCTATAGACGTCTTCTTTGCTTTATATATTGTGCTCTTTGCTCTGAAAATTCTTTTCACTACCTAACACTGGACTTAATGATTGAATTATATGAGTTTTATGGTTAGGTCCTTGATGCACTTAGAAATGAGTTTTCTGCAGGGTGAGAGCAAAGAATCTAGTTACATTATTCTATATAAAGGCATTGTGTGTTCAACATCATATATTGAAAATTCTTCTTTTCACAAAACATATTGTTCGCCTTTTTGTAAAAAAATTAGGTGACCATAAGAGTATGGGATTATACATGGATCCCAGTTCTATGATATTGACCAATGTGTCTGCTTTTTTTCCCAGTACTGGGTTGCTTTTTTTTTTTATTTCTATCAGTTTGCAATATAACTTGGAGTCAGAGAGTCAAGGGAAGAATGAGGGTCCTGTGATGATGTTCCTTTCCTATTGAGGAGATATTTGTAATATAGCTGCTAGGAGGTGAATCAGTTTTCTTCAGCGATGTGAAAATGAATAGATACCCATGTGATTACAGATGGTTCTAAGTTCATGTACCAACAGGCAGCGCTAAGCAGATAAAGTCAGTTTTAATGAAAAGGGAGAGAAAGTGGTTGCAGGATAGAGGAGGAATTAGAGAAGAAGGATGGAAGTGGATTTGATCGAAACACATACAGATATAAACTTGAACAACAACAACAACAAAAACCAAAAACACTATAAGAATTTTCAAGCAAATAAGATGGTAAGTGACAGTGGCAATATTTCTAAATCTAAATTTACTTGTGTTAAAATGATTATTAAGACCACACTACTTGTACTACTTGTATTCAAACACCAACAGATAAGCTACAAAAATTAATAAATTTCTAGACACCATAATCACTTACACATGTTATCTTTTCTTGACAGTATCATATTGACCAAGATAAAAGATTTAAGTGGTTCAAAATTAATTTAAGGAATATTTTCAGAGATCTCCCTTCATGGTTATACGGTTCTTGAGCTCTGGATTTCGGAATCCGTAGTGAGTCATAATATCATTCTAAGGGGAGGATAATTCTCAGCAGAGGAGAGAGAGAGAGAGAGAGAGAGAGAGAGAGAGAGAGAGAGAGAGAGAGAGAGAGAGAGAGAAAGAAGAATTAGAGAGAAAACAAAATGGATTTGCTAGTTTTATCTCAACTTTAAGAAGGAATCTAAAATTAAAAAATATTCCTATTAGATTGGACTGGCCAAACTTTTTTGCATCTTATTTTATGTTTTGGGTCACTGCTCATTGTGGGAGGTGCACTTCTCTGTTGATGGTACTGGGTGATGCAAAAAAGCAGCCTATAAAAGCTATATAGAGAAAGACAGCAAGCAGTGTTCTTACACAACCTCTAAATCAATTATTGCCTCTCGGCTCCTGGGTCGAATTCCTGCCCAGACTTTTCTGGATGACAGGTTCTGCTATCGAATTGTAAGCTAACATAAACCCTTAATCCCCAGCAAGATTTTAGTCATGGTCTTTTATCACAGCAAGAGAAAACTGAAATAAGACACAAAGCCAAATCAAAAAAACAAAATACATATTTAGTGTTTTATTTGAGAACATGCCAAATATTATGTGACTTACTTTTCTTGGGTCATATTATAAAATGTTTTTCTTACCTCTCAAAGGTACTCTGGATGAGTGGTTAAATGTCAGACATATGGGACTTTAGCAGACCCAAACTCCAAAGCCAATCTTTGACATTCTGTGACTATTCACAAGAGTTAATACAGCAATGTGCCTAGGTTTTAACCAATGGATATGGGATAAAGAAAATGTGGTATGTGTTAATAATGGAAGATTATTTAATCATATGGAATTTATTCCTGTAAATTTAGACAAAATAAATGTTAATCTAAGTCCAAAAGTTAAATACTGACTTTTCTTTTTTTTATTTTTTTCCATTCAAAAACATAATTAAATAAATAAAATTTTTTACATTTCTTCCCCTTCTTCCGGTCCCCTCCCTCCCCCTTCTTCCTTAAAAGAGGGCATGGTGCCCTGCCCTGTTGGAAGTCCAAGGCCCACCCCCCTCCCAATCAGCCTAGGAAGGTGTGCATCCAAAAAGACTCGGTTCTCAAAAAGATAATACATGCAGAAGAGATAGGTACTGGTGTCATTGTTGATGGCTTCTCCGTCCACCCCCTTTCACCACCACATTCAGAGAGTCTGGTTTGATCATATGCTCATTCAGTCCCAGTCCATCTGGAATGGTGCGCTCCCCTTAGTTCAGGCACACTGTCTCAGTAGGTGGACCAGCCCCTCAAGGTCCTTACTTCCTTACTCATCTTCTCCCACCTTCAACTCTTCAACTGCACCTTGGGAGATCAATCCATTGCTCTGATGTGAATGTGGGTCTCTGTCTCTATCTCCATTCATCGGATGAAATTTCTGTTCCTGTGGATTTCGCTGTCTCAGGTCTGCTCTGGCCCAGGTCGCTGGCTCAGTCCTGGTCTGCCAATATCCCTGGAGTTGATCCACTCCCACTCGCATGGAGCTTGCTTTCTCAGGCCCATTCCGGCCAAGGTAGCTGGTTCAGTCCAAGATCAGTCTTATTATGGACTTTTTATCACAAATTTCTTTCGTTGAGATTGCCATACTCCAGTATTAATCATTGCTCTTATTTGCATGTATTTGGATCTGAACACTTAGGATTGGTTGTCTTCTGCTCCTCCACTGAACCCACACTTAACCTGATAGAAGAGAAAGTGGGAAGTAGCCCGCAAAACATGGGCACAGGAGACCACTTCCTATGTAAAACCCCAGTGGCACAGACAATAAGAGTAATAATGAATAAATGGGACCTCCTGAAACTGAGAAGCTTCTGTAAAGCAAAGGACACTGTCATTAAGACAAAAAGGCATCCTACTGAATGGGAGAAGATCTTCACTAACCTCACATCAGACAAAGGTCTGATCTCCAAAATATACAAAGAACTCAAGAAACTAAACATTAAAACTCTAAATTACCCAATTAAAAAATGGGGTAATGAGCTGAACAGAGAATTCTCAAGAGAAGAATTTCAAATGGCCAAAAGATACCTAAGGTCATGCTCAACTTCCTTAGCGATCAGGGAAATGCAAATCAAAACAACTTTGAGATACCATGTTACACCTGTCAGAATGGCTAAAATCAAAAACACCAATGATAGCCTATGCTGGAGAGGATGTGGTGTAACGGGAACACTCATCCATTGCTGGTGGGAATGCAAACTTGTGCAACCACTTTGGAAATCAGTGTGGCGGTTTCTCAGAAAATTGGGAATTAACCTACCTCAGGATCCAGCAATACCACTCTTGGGAATATACCCAAGATATGCCCAATCATACTACAAAAGCATTTGTGCAACTATGTTCATAGCAGCATTATTTGTAATAGCCAGAACATGGAAACAACCTAGGTGCCCCTCAATGGAAGAATGGATCAAGAAAGTGTGGAATACATATATACACATTAGAGTACTACGCAGCAGTAAAAAACAATGACATCTTGAATTTTGCATGCAAATGGGTGGAAATAGAAAACGCTATCCTGAGTGAGGTAACCCAAACCCAAAAAGATGATTATGGTATGTATTCACTCATTAGTGGACCCTAGCCATAAAACAAAGGACACTAAGCTTATAGCTCACAAGCCCAGAGAAGCCAAATAGCAAGGTGAACCCAAAGAAAATCATATATAGATCCTCTTGGAAATTGGAAGCAAACAAGATTGCCAGGTAAAAGGTGGGAATACAGGGGTGGGCATAGAGGTGGAGTAGGGGGGTGGGGGAAGGGAGAGGGGGAAGGAGAAGGGAGAAGGGAAGGACTGAGGAGAGCTTGGGGGAGTGGAAGAGTGGAGATGGAGAAATACTGACTTTTCTTTAACCCTTGTGAAATAAAAAAACAAATCAAAACAAGAAGAATTTACTTTAAGGAAAAGATATCTTTATTTTTACTTTCTTTTTATTATGACTGTTTGTCAGGATGTGTACAGATGCACTGAGTTAGTGAGTGGTGTCTGGAGGTAGTAGAAAAGTCACGGGACATCCAGAAGCAGGAGTTGTGGAATATTGTAATCCTTCAAGTTGCTTTGGAGACTGAACCAAGTCCTATGCAAGAACAGCAAGATCTCTAAACTACTGATCTATCTCTCTTCCCCTTCAAATTTTTATTTATATATCAGCAATTATTAGATGCTAGGGAGATAGGATCTTAAGAGTATAAAAGGTGTTTGCGTATAAGAGGTGAAACAAAACTTTTGGTTGGAAAGAACAACTCTGGTCTTATGTAACATATGTGAAAATTATTGCTATATTCTATGTTGACTTGGAAGAGAGGATTTTGAAGGAACTGTGAATAGAGAGGTTGTAATGAGAGGACATTACTAACTCAAATTAAATCAGTATATGTCACACTGAATTTCATTAATAAATACATTTATAAGTACTACCAGTCGGTAAAATAAACAAACAAAAATAATAAAGTCTCACAAAATCTATTATCACCAGTTAAAACATGATTAACAATTTTTAAAGTCCCCAGACAGATTTCCAAATTGGTTACAATAATACACAGTCCAAGCAACTGTACAGGTCGTTTGTACTCCTGAGTTCTCTATTCCAGCTATAGTGATATAGAAAGAAGCTGTAATTTCTTATGTTCCTTACCAATTCTTCACAGGATGAAGATCAGTTCTTTTTTGAGTTGTCGTTTTCCTCATATTTTGTTTTTTTCTTTTATTTTCTTTTGTTTCTACTTCTTTGTATACTCTAGAAAATCTAGACTATGTTATCCAAATTAATTATACAAATTATTTGTATAATTTGTATTAATCATACAAAATAATCTTTTTATAATCTAGACACATTATCTCCTGTGTAGATACATAATGGATTTTTTGAAAGTTATTCTTCAAACAAACCCTATTGAATGGTAAATGCTATTGAATGGTAAATAAGGTTACTAATTTTGTATTCTATTTGTATAATGCAGGTTTCTTAAAATTGTCATTTATGAGCTACTTTTTTCATAGAGTTTTTAGGGTATATTATATAATGTGAATCTAATTTAAAATAGGACTATCTTGATTTCTTTTCTTATCCCCATTACTTTCATTTCTTTCTTTTTGTCATGTTGTTTTAGTAAGTACTTCAAAAACTATATCCAATGGGAGTGGAGAGAGCTGGCTCACTCACCCGTTTTCAAATGTTACTGTATGTTTCTAAATTTAGTTTGATGTTGGCTATAGGTTTCTTATACTTTATGATAAGGTATGCTTCCTCTATCTCACAGGTGATATGTTTTCAACAAAGGGCGAATGTTATCACATTAAGATCAGATGCAACATAAAAAAAACCTGCTGTCACCAATGAAAGGATTTTAATTGTTGTAGAAGTCTCTTTTATATTTTTTAACAAAGAAAATATCTTTTTTCTTCATTTTACATACCAATCTCAGTTCCCACTCCCTCCACTCCTCCCCACCCACTCCTCAAACAGGGTAAAGCACATTGTTTTGGGGATGGTTCAACGCCGTCCTTACTGTATGTAGGATGAGCAGGGTATCTGTCCAAAGAGAATGGGTTCCCAAAAAGCCAGTAAAGCAGTTTGTATAAACCCTGTGCCATTGTCAGTGGACCCGATGTCTACCCCAGCCATACAACTTCACCCACATTCAGAGAATACAGTTTGATCCTATGCTGGTTGATTCATCCCATGTCCTGCTGGAGTTGGTGAGCTCCCATTAGCTCAGGTAAGCTGTTTCAATGGGTGTCCCCATCATGGTCTTGTCCTCTTTGCTCATATTCTCATTCCTTCCAATCTTCAATTGGACTTTGGGAGCTCAGCCCAGTGCTCCTATCAGGTCTCCGCCTCTGTTTCCATCCGTTTCTGGATGAAAGTTCTATGGTGACATTTAAGATAGACATGAGGTAAGTAAAAATAAACCAATTGTTTTTAGCTTGCAAAATAATATTTGTATAGACATTTTAAAGAATATTATTAGAAGAAAATGTGTTAAAGATCTATGCTCTCATATTTGGCAATATCTTCTTAAAGTCAGCACTAAAAGCATGGATTATGAAATCATATTATACAAAAATAAACATCTTGCTTCTCAAGTGAGATTGTGAAGAATATGATGATACAACACACATAATGAAAAGTATCGCTAGCTATATGTCCAAGTGCTTAATTAACCAGAATATCTAAAGACTGCAAAACTCAATGATATGTCAACCTAGTGCATTGGGGCAAGGATAGATATCTCTTCAAGATAAGTATTCAAATAAAAGAAGATAGTATCATTGGTCACTAATATTAAAGTTACAACTGCAATATATTATCAGTTCCTGACATGATTATGACTTTAATAAAGGAAATGAAAATTAAATGTTAGCAAAGGTATAGAAATGTTGCAATACTTGTTCACCCATAGTGGAAAAGCAAAATTATTTCATTGCTACAGGGAACAATATAGTGTTTCTCACAGGGTAAAACATGAAATTATCAAGTATCTAGAAATTCCATCCCTACGAGTTAATACAAATAAACATCATGTACCAATAATAACTTATAAACTAATTATTTTGGTAGAATTTTTTATTATTACCAAAGGTACAACTATTTAAGTGCCAATATACAGATGAATGGGAAAAAAAACATAATGCATATCTAGAATAGATTGTTACTCAGATATTAAAGGATCAATTTTCTGACACATGATAGGATCTTGATTAACCATGAAAACATGGATAGGTGGAAAAGTTGGATAAAGTAGTATCTGGGAGATTATTTTTACATAACATATCTAACTTTAGCAAACTTTGGAGATATGAGAATCATAGCAGAGGTAATAGACTTGTATGTCAGGGACTTAGTTAAAGGTCTACGATTTTTACTCATTTGGTATGTAGTGTTTAAGAAAAAACACCTGAAATTAAACAGAGCTTCTGCTAACAGTACTTTGTAAATGCATCGAGTGTCAATGGATGGCATACTAAAAATGACCCAGTATGTTACATGAAGATACCCTTAAAGTTTAAAGATCACATGCAGTAGTCATTGACAATTTTAATGGAAAGAAAATACAATAACAGTGCTTACTTTTACATATTTCTAAAAATTATTATATTTACTCTAACCATGGTATAAGGTTTATGGTTTACTATTCCCCATTTTACTCTTATTAATTATATATGTGTAGATAGCTACATTACATCACTTGTGGAACTCCTAGAATCATAAGTTTTTCATGAACATAAAATATGAAATCAGGATTTCTTGTAAAATAGTTAAAATTCTTAAAATCAAAAGCAGATAAATGAAAAACTTTATTCTCTTACTAAATTTCACACAGTGCTGTATAACATATGATATCATTAATTGAAGAAATAAATGACTAAAACACAGCAGGAGATTTAAAACAGTGGAATGAATAAATAAAAGGAATATTTATATGTTTATATATTTTATAGTATAAAATATATAGCATATATACTATAATGTTTGTAGTATTGTGCTTGAATAAATTATATTAAACTTCTAGAAGATGTTATTGCCATGTAATATTTCAGAATGCAGCAATCCAGACTTTAAAAATGCCATACAATATATAATTACTTTACTATTTTTATAATGTATTTTATTCATTATTTAGAAAATTTAACAACTAATTATACACTATACTAAAATTATGCTTTTATTCATCATAAAACATCCACACTAAAGATAATTAGGTATAACATTATTATTTGATTGTAATTTCTATATCAATTAGCTAGTGTTTATTTTTGTAGCCGATTTGTCCATGAAGTTACTGGGTAAGAAAATAGCCTAATAAATTTAGCATGTTAGATTTAGAAATTGAGTCCAGCTGCTTCAGTTATGCTGTTTGTCTTCTCTAAAATTGGTGCTGTCTTTAAAGGCATGATAATATGTATTGTACACTCCCTGTCTTACATTTTTTGCAGGATTTACCTGAAAACAGTTAGTTGTATTGTATCATTATACTTATATGAGATTGATCAGAGAAGTACATACAAAACCATTTTTAGGTTTATATTTATTATTTTTAATTATTTTAGTGTATGTCAGCTCGTGTGTATGTACATGATAGCAGGTGTGCCCAGCAGCCAGATACACCCGAGCCCTCCGGAGCTGGAGATGCTGTATGCCACCTGACATGGGTGTTGGGAAGAGAAGTAAGGTCACCTGCTCCTCTGTGCAGAACCGTTTTTCTAACAACTCTTAAATCCAATTTCAAGAAAAAAAATGTTTTGTCACCTCATACAACCATGCAATCAGGGGATTATTTTAGATTCTAGAACAATTGGATTTAGGGGCTGATATGATTTACTTGGAATCAGAACTTTTTTTAACATTTCAGGGTATATGTCTACAGTCTGGAAACCATAAAAGGAAATATAAAGCCACAGTTACTAAGACATAAATTACCTCTGAAAACAGAAACAGCACCAAAAATCAATAACAGAATAACTGCAGTTAACACAGTTGTTTAATAATAAACTTTAAATTTAATGATCTGGATCCTCCATTCAAAAGACATGGAATTGTGTATTGGATCCAACAAAGCCTATCAATATGTTTTTTTTCAAGAAACACATCTTAGTTTTAGAGATAGGAATCAGCAATGATTAACGGGTGGGCAAAAATCTTCCAGTCATGTTGGGCCAAGAAACAGGCAGGCATCACTATCCTAATATCTGACAAAATAGAATTCAAGATACAGCTAATCTGGAGATTAAAAATGGCATTTCATTCTAATAAAGAGTTAATCTAGAAGACATTAACATCCTAAACATATATGTACCAAACACAGGTGCATCCTTCAACCCATTAACAGTAGGCAAGATCAAGAATTACTTTCTCCAAAACATGAATCATCTGGTAAAAACTGTTCAGAGAAACATCAGAGGTAAATGAAACCACACATCAAATGAACTTAACAAACACTAAAGAATATGCACTCTTTTCAGCAACACATAGAAGCTTCTATAAAAGAGATCATATCTGGAGGCACAAAAATCTTCATTAAACAAACAAAAATGAAGTAACTCTGTTTACTATCTGACGATTATGAAATAAAACTTAAATTGGCAATAATAAACCTGTATTAAATACATCAATTCATGAAAATTTAACAACACATACTGAATGATTAATGGGTCATAAAATAAAAACTTCCTGGTACTGAATGAAATGAAAGCACAAGAATACAAAACCTCGGGGACACATTGAGAAGAGTCTTATTAGAGAAATTTATAGCCTTAAGTGCCTATATTAAAAGCTCAGAAAAAGCACAAATAAATGACTTACTGACACAAATAAAATTTAGCTAATGACAAAACTACCAGAGCAAAACTTAATGAAATATATGTGAATAAACCTCTACAAAGTGTCAACAAATATGAGGTAGTTTCTTAAGAGGTCAAACTTTATTAAAAGACTCTTATCTTAACACATCAAAAGAAAGAAAGAGGATCAAATTTAATATAATTAGTAATTAATAAAGAAACATTACAACAAGCATTGTAGAATTCCATATTATTTTCAGTGAATAATATCAAAACTTTTACTCCACTAAGTTGGAAAACCTAAAAGAAATAGACAAATTTCTATATTTCGACAAACCATCTAGAGTAAGCTTAGATGATATAAACAACCTACACAGACCCATGACAAATAATGAGGTTGAAATTTTAATAAAAGCATCTCAGCTAGAACATTTGATAGCTTTTCCCACCAATAATACATCAGGAATATATATATATATGAATTCTACGAGACATTCAAAATGATCTTAAACTATATTTTTAAAATAAAATCAGAAGGAGCACTCCAAAATTGCTTTTATGAATAGCTATCAGTAAAATGCAAATTGCATAAAGACACAATAAGGAAGGAAACTACAGCCCACAATCCCTAATAAATATAGAGCTAATAACTTTAACAAAATATATGTGTGTGTATTTTAATGTGTGTGTATGTGTTGGTGTGTATTGATGTGTGCCACATCTAACATCATCCTAAATAGAAAAAGAAACTACAGGCCATTTAACTAAAATTATTAATGAAACAGGATTATCCAGGATTGCCACCTATTTTTAAAATTGACTTGGACAAAATCAATGGATGCAAATATAAAAAAAGAAGTCTAATAACCCCTGTTTGCAGATGATGTGATATTTTACATGTTAGATTCCTAAACCTTTTCTAGAAAATGATAAGATAAATTCAGAAACTTAACCAGATACAAAATCAATTCGTACATATTGATAGTTTCTCTATATACAAACCACAGATATACAGAGAATGAAATCATTGACACACTCCCATTCAAATAGGTTTAAAGAAAATAAAATATTTGGGAATTAGCATGTTCAAAGAAGTGAAGGATTTTTACTATGGAAATTTTACACCTCTGAAGAAAGAGAGAGACAAAGATATTCAATGCACAGGGATTATTAGAATTAGCCATTTATCAACAAAAGCCATCCCTATTAAAATTCCTGTTTACAGAAACAGAGAAAAAAACTGTTAAAAATTTATATAAACAATTAAATTCTGACTAAAACAATCCTGTGAGAAAAACAAAATAAAAATCACCTTTCTGGATCTCAAGCTATATTACACAACAATAGGAACTATGACAGTAGAATTCTGGCACAAAATCAAACACATAGTCCAATGGAACAGAACTGTAGACACAAGCATTGGGACACATTACTTCAGATATATAATATTTGGCAAATATATTCTGGAAAAAAAAGAAAGCATCTTTCACAATTAGTGCTTCTACAAAAAGACATGGTCAGTACTCTGTTTGATACAGGTACAGAAAATGACTCTTGAAAAAGATTTCATTTTCTCTAAAATAAAGGACAAAAATTTACAAGTAGGCTTTCACAAAACTAAAAAAAAAAAATTATGTACAGCCCATCAATTAAATGAAGAAGAAGCCCTCAAAATGGGAGAGTATATCTGCCTGCTATATATTTGAAGGAGCTTTAATATCCATAATGCATAATGAACTATTAATGTTTATCTCTGTATCACTATCCATCTAGGTATGTATGTATCATTCTATCTATCTATCTATCTATCTATCTATCTATCTATCTATCTATCTATCATATATTTACACATATATGTAAAAGGAATGCAAAACAAGATTTTTCTACTTAGGTGTCAAAATGACAAAAGTTAACAAACTTATGTTAAAAATATCTTGGCTATTATGTGGGTAAAAGGAACTCTCATTAACTGTTGCTTGGATTGCAAACTGGTGTAGCCACTTGTGTTATCAGTATAGAGAATTCTCAGAAGCTTAAACATAAACCTATCATATGACCCAGCCATATCACTCCTTGGCATATGCTCAAATGACTAGATAGCCTACTCTACAATATTTTCCAACCATAATCACTGCTGTTCTGTACAGAATAATGAGGAACCAGACAATTGTGAATTTACAAAACATTTATACTTTGCATTTTAGCTGGAAAGGGATATATATTTTGAAACAAAATAAATGAAACTATAATAGATTATTTTTACTGAGTTATTTCAGCAACATAAAAACCATATCACATTTTTTTTGAATTTTGAAGTTCCTAGTTGCTTATCTTTGATGTCCGTATATACCTTGGAGCCAAACCAGGAAAGCAACAAGAGTTGATTTCAGATATGAAAGAAGAAACAGTAGAGAGGGGAGACAGCAGAGTAGAAGAGATCTGGAAGGGAAAATTAAACATAGGTGGGGGCTCTAAGTAAGGAGGAGGGAGAGAAAAATGCAGTAAAAGGAATGTAAAATAAGAGTAAGCATTTCTGAAAAATTCAGAAGGAATCACACTTTACCAGTATAACTACATATTTAACATGAAATGAAAGTTACCTTCATCAAGTTAATCAATCACAAATAACTTCTGCCAGTTATTTAAATATCAAAGGATGAAACACAAAAATGTTTCTAACTTTCTCTTTTAAACTGCAAATGAAGATATTTTTTCTTTGTTATCAGATGTTTTCCTTTGAGTGACCGTTCGTTTTTGAGAAAAATTCTGATAATTACCCATGTCTGAGCATGTTGACTGTTACTTTTCAAATTAATACCCACTGAAAACTTGAGTGATAACTTCTACATTTCTCCCATAGCTATCATTTGCCATTTTTTAATGTTAACATGTGCTCTTTGCAAAAAGAATTGAAAATATATAGACGCGATGTCAAGATTCTATAAAATTAGCATTTTTCTAAACTTTGTCAAAGACATTGTTAAAAGTGCTTATGAAATTATAACTTTAAAAACAAGCTCCTAGTTCACAGCAGAGCAAAAGGGAATGATTTCCAGAAGCGCTTTCTACTGCTGACACAGCAACTATTATTAATCCCCCCACTTTGTACCAAGAGTTCAGATGACAACCTAATGTAATGGGATGATAATTCTTAATGTTATAATAAAGGTATTTTTGTCTGCCGAGATCCTGCCAGTGTCTGGGATTTTCCAGTTGTATTGATATTATTGGGGGACTGCTGTGATATAGGCAATAAGAAGCAAAGGCATATTCAAAGCTCTGCTTTATGGAATCCACGTATCTGAAAAGCTTAATTGGTATTTGTTGTTTCTTTAATGTAACTCGGAATAATGAGTTACCATCCTTCTTTTTTAGAAAGCTAGTTGGTATCACACAAAGAATTGTATAAGCTTGAAGAATCAATATCCAAAATTTTTATTAAATAGTACTTATTAGTCCAGGTAAGAATTAGAGAAAGTTCTTTATATATTTTGGATATTAGCCCTCTTTCATGTATGGGGTTAGCAAAGATTTTTTTTCCCATTCTGTAGGCTGTCATTTTTTTCTATTTACTATGTCCTTTGTCTTACAGAAGCTTATCAGTTTCAGAAGGTCCCATTTATTGACTGTTACTCTCAGTTTCTGTACCGCTGATTTTACATTTAGCTAGTGGTCTCCTGTGCCAGTGCATTCAAGGCTAACTCACACTTTCTCTTCAGTCAGGTTAAGTATATCTGGATTTATGTTGAGGTCTTTGATCCGTTTGGATTTGGGTTTTGTGCATGGTGACAGATATGGATCTATTTTCATTCTTCTACATATCAACATCCAGTTATCCTGGCACCATTTGTTGAAGAAGCTTTATTTTTTCCATTGTATGGTTTTGTCTTCTTTGTCAAAAATCAGGTATTCATAGGTGTGTGGGTTAATGTCAGTGTCTTCAATTTCTTTGGTCCATGTATCTGTCTTTATGCTATTGTTATTGTCCCTACTGTCAGCAGGTTTTCCTGTCCCTTTAAGAGACAAGCCACACCTCCTCTCTTCCCCTTCCACCAGGGCAAGCAGATCTTGTGTTTCCTCTTGCCTGCACACTCTCTCCCAGTCCCTCTTTGGAAGAGGTAGCTGCTGCCTCTCCTCCCCCCTCCTCACACCTCTCCTCTCCCCCTTCTCTCTCTCTCTCTCTCTCTCTCTCTCTCTCTCTCTCTCTCTCTCTCTCTCTCTCTCTCTTCCTCTTTCTCTCTCCTCCTTCCCTTTTTCTTCCATAACCCACTAAAAAAAATTCTATTCAAACTCTCTCTGCATGGCAAATCTGTGTCTCACCAGCAGTGGTCTCCCACCCATGAGAAGCTGCAGGTCTCTGAAGATGGCTAGTCCCAGGCAGCAGGAGAGAGACATGGATTGGCATGCCATGCTGAGTGAGGTTGGATATTCATTTAGTGAATTATGGAAGGGAAGGGGAAACGGGGAGAGGGGGTTAAAGGGAGGGGTGAAGTGGGCAGAAGGGAGAGACAGAAGCTGTCTCTTCCAGAGGGAGACAGAAGGGAAGGACTCGGGCTGGAAGCTGAAGATCAGCTTGCCTCAGCAGATGGGGGAGGGAGTGGGCATGGTTTGTCTCTTAAAGGAACAGAATAGACCATTACATACTGTTCTTTCAAGGTCTGTGTAGAATTGTGTCGAGTATTTTATGGGAACTGCATTGAATCTGTAGATTGTTTTCGGTAGAATTGACATTTTAATTATATTGATCCAACCCTTCCAAGAGCAATGGGAGAACATTTCATATTCTGATATCTTCCTTAATTTCTTTCTTCAAAGACTTAAAGTTCTTATCATACTTGTGTTTCCCTTGTTTGGTTAGTTACCCCAAGATATTTTATATTATTTGTGGCTATTATAAAGGGTGATGTTTCTCTGATTTCTTTCTAGGCCTGCTTATTGTTAGTATATAGGAGGACTACTGCTTTTTTTTTTAAAGTCACTCTTGTATCCTGTCACATTACCAAAGGAGTTTATTAACTATAGGAGTTCCCTGGTAGAATTCCTGGGGTCACTTATGTATATTATTATATCATCTGCAAATAGTTAAATTTTGAGTTCTTCCTTTTCAATTTGTATCCTCCTGATCTCCTTTTGTTGTCTTATTGCTTTAGCAGGAACTTGAATACTATATTGAATAGATGGAGAGAGTGGACAGCCTTGCCTTCTTAAAGATTTTAGTTTAATCGCTTTGAGTTTCTCTCCATTTAATTTGATGTTAGCTTCTGGTTTGTTGTAAATTGCCTTTATTATGTTTAAGTATGTTTCTTGTGTCCCTAATCTCTCCAAGACCTTTAACATGAAGGGATGTTGGCTTTTGCCAAAGGCTTTTTCAGCACCTAATGAGATGTTCACAGACTAACCCAGGCTATCTCCATGTAAGCAACAGTTCTGTAGACTGATGTGTGTGTGGGACCCCCAGCAGTGGAACCAGAATCTATTCCTAGTTCATGAGAGGGCTTTTTGAAGCCCATTCCTTCTGGTTTGAGGCCTTGCTCAGCTTTGATGTGGAGATGTGGAGGGGCTTTGTCCTGCCTTAACTGAATATGAAGGCTTTGTTGACTCCACATGGGAGGCTAAACAATTTCTTTGGAGTGGATGAGGGTGGTTTGGAGGGAAGTGGGGAAGAGGGGGCAGACGGGAAGGTGGGGTAACTGTGGTTGGTATGTAAAATAAATAAAAATTAAGATAAAAAAGAATTAACAGAAAGTTAAAATAACTCAAGCTATTAAAGAAAAGTATGATTTTCAAAGTTAACAGCAACTTAGTAGGTTTATAGATGGAATTATATAAACATGTAATGTCCATTGATTTTTTAAAAATAATAGTGTTATTTTGACCAAGGCAGTAATGATGTTATTATTTGAAACACATCTGGGTGGTCTATATTAGTGGAGTTTAAAACATAAAATTTGCCCTCCCCCTCTTCTGTGGGGTACACTGATCTCCTAGGGGGAAGGATCAGATATTTGGCTGTAGCCTATTGGAGGTCTGTTATTGTTTGAAAAGGAAATCAAGAGTGAGTGGATCTGGAAGAGATTGATGAAACTTGCTTGAAGAAAGAAACTGAGATGGCATTGAAAGGAATCATTTCTCTTGGATCCCATTTGAGACCTGCTTCTGCTTTAGAAAACTGAAGGATGCTTCTCTGCTAATGCTTCAAGCTAATGCTTCACCATGTTCCCCATAACTTGCATCCTTAAGCAATTTGCCATATTTATTTTCCTCCTGAGTAATTCTGATATCATTAGAGTCACAACTATTTTCTCCTCATTGTTTATGATTGAATGCCTAAGGTCATCCAATATAAATTTGTTTAAATAATGGACACTATATATCTGATGACTGCCTACTGAAATGATGATGATTATGTGTTTATTGTACATTTAAGAAGACACATTTTATAAGTATCATATTTTTAATGTAATGTATAATATTTAATGTATGTGATCTGTGTCAATTAATATTCACTTCAACACAATCAGTATTTTTCTCATTCCTCTTCTGTTTACTTTTTTCTTTCTTTCAACATCTTTATAATATGAATTCCACAAACAGGACATTCTTGTTATTAGTTGTGATGGTAACTGGAATTCAATTTAAGGACATGACAAAAATGACAAAAAAAAAGTAACCATAGTGCCAGTCATTCATCCAGACATGAATCTCTACAAAAAAGTAAGGATGATCAGCTAACTCTTCCAATGATCCAGAAATATGAACTGACCACTCCAGTAACTGTGGGTTTTACTTTAACCCTGCCAAAACCTGCATCTTATCCAAAGAAAGGCAAAATTAGCATTATAAGTTTGGAAACACTGATAGATTTTTTTAAATATTCATCTTAGTTATTGGTATTCCAAAATCACAAGAAATTACATGTCTCCTTGCTTCAATTAGGATTTAGTAACCTAGGACAATAAAGAAATACATAAGAATGGTTTGTTACCAAATTAATATACCAAATATCTACATTTTCATCATTATCATAAAACTTTCCAACTCATCATCATCATATCTCTGATATAATCCTTTAAATCTCCTGATAACATAGAAGAAAGCATGTAAACTTTATTAATTACTGCTTCTGTAAATTGAAAAATGATAAGTCAGTCTTCATTAACTTTGATAAATGTATGTGCTTATTATAACAGTCTAAAATAGAGAAAATTAGGCATGTACTGCATAAATATATGGAATATTCCTTTACATATGTACATATATGTCACTGTAATTGATTTAATTAAGAAGCCGACTGTCCAAATGGACAGGATAAGGTAAGATGGGACAACCAGACTAAGGACACTGGAAAGAAAAAGGGTGGACTCAGACAAGTTGCCAGTCAGACATGGAGAGGAAACAAGAGGTGAAAGATGAAAGAAAGGTAATAACATGTAGCTGAATGTAAATTAATATAAATTGGTTAAGGTGTAAGAGTTATATAGCAACAAGCCTGAGCTATTGGTTGAGCATTTATAATTAATATTAAGCCTTTTGTGGTTATAGGGGAGTGGCTGTTAGGACACAGAGAAACTCCATCTTTTTTCTCTTTTTTATTTTTATTTTTTGTAAATTTGAAACAGTTTTAAATTAAAAGGCTTGTTTTCAGAAAATGTCAATATCTTAAAATATGCCTTTTTAAAATTACATATTTTAATTTTGCATTATAATAATTAGCCCATTTCCCTTTATTCACTCCAGACCCTCCCATATTACCCTACTTGCACTGTTTCAAATTCACAACCTCTTAAAATATCTTCTTTTTAAAAAATATTGTTATGTACTAGATTTAGAAAGAAAGCCACTTGAATGATTTCTAGCATGTTTTCTATGGCAGACAGTGCTGTTCCGTTCTTGTGTTCAGTCTGTCTTTAGCCTCTTCTTTAGTTGACCAACTCTGCATAAAGCTGTTCAGTGTTTTGGTCCTTCTGGCTGCTTAGTTCAATGTTGATTTTGGATATATCCAATTTTCACATAGTATAAACATTGTGCTTCATTTCAACAGTGTTACTTAATTCTCAAAGTGTCTTGCTTTTATTTCCTTCTTGAACTAATTTGAACGAAAGTGAGAACATTAGAAACTAACAACGGGAGATGGTGGAGCCTGAGAGCTCTAGTAATTGTGTGAGAACAATTAAGGTTGACATGAAAAAGAAATTAATTTCATATTTTTTAAATTATCCAAATATTAGAAGTGGATAGCTTAACCTTTCAAAATGGATAGGATTTTATGCTGGAGATTAAATTATATTATATATAAATATGCTATGTTATTTATAATTTTAAATTGTTTACATGAACAAATATTGCCAAATTATAAGAGTTCATTCATTTCTGTTTTCATTTTACCTGACATCACAATTCTATATATTTACAGAGTATGATGTAATCTTGTGATCTAATATGATATTTTAACATGTGTTTTAATGTGCAATGGCTAAAAGAAATTAATTCATATATCCATCTCTCAGAGTTAGTTACCTTTTTCCTAGTGAGAAATTTCACATTTACTCCTAGCTGCTTTTAGTCATATAAAACATATCACAACTCTTATGAGAGTTTATCATCTGCTGTTCTGTAAATCTCAGAAGTTACTTACTCTGTTTATCTGAAACTTTATAACACTTAATCTCCTCCTGTTATGTGTTTAAGTGTGTTTTCTTCCTGCTAGAGAACGGATTGCCAATCATATTTCCCACAGAGGATGTTAGGCAAGTGTTCTTTCACAGAACTACATCTCAGATTGTATTGCTTATTTCATAGATAAATCATCTCACTTTTATTTTGTGACTATGAAATTTTATTTTATAAAATGACCTTTGGGATTAGCCATATTGTCTCAAAAAGAATTTCTCCTCTTTTAAGACTGCATGATTTTATGGATGTTCAAATGTACATTCATACATGTGTATATAATTACATGTGTGCAATTTGCTGCTGTTTTTGACAATCCAACAATCTTTCTGCCTATTCCTTCCAAGTACTGACATTATGGATCTTCATCAATAAGCCTCATTCTACATATACCCTTGAAATATTCATTTCAAAATGTTTCTGTTGTGAACACTGAATCACATGTTAGTTATTTCTACATTTCTAATGAAATTACACGCTGTTTGCAAAATGACTATACTAACTTAAAGTATACATTTGTTTTATCCATGGTTTTGTTTGTTATTTGACTTTTACATTTTTGATACTAGTAATCTTGACCATACATAAGAGAAACATCATTTTAAAAATGAAGATACAGCATTCAGACAAAAAGAAATAGTTTCCAAACCGTATATTTCACACAAGAAATTCGTGTGTGACAAACAAAATTAACCAAGTAAAATAACGAATAGCATAATTGAAACATACAGGATCTGAACATAAACTTAGCAAATGTAGGCATAATAATGGGTTAAACTGTTCACAAAAATCTAATTATTAATATATCAATAATATAATAGGATAAACTAATAATTCTTATTGCCTTTATCAAATGGTTCTTATGTTATTTACATAGTATGGGCACCTGCTCTGGACATGTTCCAAATTATTTATTATTAATTTATTTTATATATTATTAATGTATAATTTTAAAAGCATACTCTTAATAATTAATAGGCATCTTGAAACATTTCAAGGATTTTTTTCTTTGTATTTGTCGACTCTGACTCTTACAGAGAAGATTGGGGTATTCAATTTTTTTCAGGATAGTGTATGAACCCAAACGTATTTTCTTTGCTTCTATTAAACACTATAACTACTTCTGCTTCCCATTTTTAAGCCAATATGCCTAGAATCAGAGATGGATCCATGCAAGAGCCTGACTTCAAATAAGCAACTTAAAAACTCCCCACAGAATTAAAAAATTGTATAACTACATGATTTCTAGAGTAGAAACAATTATTTTCATTGTAGCCTCATGATTATGCCAATGTGAACTGTTTAAGTATTTCCCTAAACATCTGTTAATTGTTCTATGTACAAGTCCACAGAGAGGAAATCAAGAAAGCTGCTCCTTTGTAATGCAGTTAGCATCCAAGTCAAAGCAAATCATTCACCCTTTGCTGTAACCTGACTTAGCTTTCTTTTTCGATGCTTCCAGCAGTTATAATAAATGAAAAAAAAGAAACCTCAATGTCAAATTTTGGGGAAAAATATTATACACATATATTTAAAGTTTCGATTTTCATGAACTATCTAGAATTCTTTGATAAGTAACATGAATAACATGGACACAATGTTTTTTACATAACCATAAAAATAATGTATTTTTATTTTGAATTGAATCAAAGAGGATTAAATTGCAAACATATATATAATATTTGTAAACTCTGGTTGTAGCAATAATGTAAAGTTTAGTTATTTCACTGTCAACCATTGTCATGACTTCTAATATTCATTTAAATATCTCTGTTAAAATTCATTTTATCCTGCTAAGAAATTTTGAATGAGAGACTGAACAACCAAGTGGCTAAGTATGAAGTCCATGGTTTTTACCATGTTATATGTTAAGTATTCTTTGGTGGTATGTTTCTTTATACATCTAACCCTCTTCCAAAGGCTTATTAAGCATTGTTTTAATAGATCTCATGATAAATGAGACCTATTTAACCAGAACTTACATAAATGCTTGCTATGTGGACAACACTCAAATCATTTAATCTCCAGAAATCCCTTTAATTCAGCTTTGGTTGTTTACATGAGGAAACTAAGGAATAGAAAAGTTTAGTGATTTGCTCAAGATTATTTAATTAGTAATTGCCATGCCTACTGTGTTTCAAAATTCATGTGATTAACTACAATATAAAGTCAATTTATAGAAATATCAACACAAATAGTTTTCATATCCTTTGACTATTCATTTCAATAAGGTCTTATTTATCAATAACAATAAATTTGCAATCCTTAAGCTTGGAGGGTAAAGCCGCTAGCTTTACCTGATGACTTGACTTCAGTCCCTAGTACCCAAATGGTAGAAGCTAAGAACTAACTCCTAAAACACGTTTTTCACACTTCACTAGAACTGTGGTGCCGGGGCCCACACACATATTCAAAAGAAACATGCTATTTTTTTAAAGTAGTAAATATGTTATATTACATATACTTATAACAGTATGAGGTATCTGTATGGAATTTTATTCATAAAATGCTGATTTAAATAAATTTTGTAATTATGATATATTCTTAAACATAATATTTGATTCATCATTTTAGTTTATAAAATTCAAAATGAATGTGTTAAAATTATTATATGCGTATAATACATATTTTATTAATATAACATTTTATTTTAAATTTAATGCTTTTTGGAACCATTGACATTCTTTCTTCTGTCTTTAAGATGTAAATCTCCAAAATACATATCAACAACCAGAAAGCATATAGTATGCTTAGGTGATTATAGAAAAATGCATACTGATTTCAATAATATGCAACAGAATTGATTAGATCACATTATTTTGTATATCTTAGAATTAAAATATATTTAATGAATACAATGTAAAATAGGAAGAACTAATATGAAATAAAAATTAAGATAATTCAAAATATAGCAAATAAATAAAACGAAGCATAAAGAATAAGTATAGTGACTTCACAGGATCTGTACACAACTGGTAAACTGGTCCATAGCTTCTCAAGCTCCTTGTGAATCTCTAAGAAGAATAGGAGTCATTTTCTCTCTTTAATCAATTTTCCCCAGAAATTCCACATTTACTGTTATCGCTAACACTAACTTTTTTTTTTTTTTTTTTTTTTTTTAAAAAAAAC
>PVIU01023601.1:0-27105 GCA_004026605.1 Ondatra zibethicus
AGGAAGGCAGAGACAGAGTGATAACAGTGGCTCACTGGGCAGCTAATATAGCCAAATCCCTGAGCTCTGAGTTCAGTGAGAGAACTTGAGAGAAGACTCTGAGGTTATTAGTATATACTGCTCCCATAGCTGGGTTCCCAGCACCTGTCTATAGCTCATAACCTGTAACTCCAGCTCAAGAGAGATCCAATGCCTCCAGCTTCCAAGAGCACCTGCACTCAAGTGTACATACCCCACACTGATACACATAACTAAAAATACATGTTTCAATAAAAATGGTGACATAAATTGAGGAAAACACCTATAGTGACCCTACCCTACACATTTGTACACAGACATGTGCTTACTACCCATGGATATGTGTGCTACACAAACACCCTAAAGATTTTCTATTTTTTACTTAAAATGTTGTTTCTTTAAACTTTGGTTTAAAAGAAAACAGAAAAAAAATAAATGAGGGCTGGGCGGTGGTAGCGCATGCCTTTAATCCTAGCAGTTGGGAGGCAGAGGCAGGCGGATCTCTGTGAGTTCGAGACCAGCCTGGTCTACAAGTGCTAGTTCCAGGACAGGTTCCAAAGCTACAGAGAAACCCTGTCTCGAAAAACCAAAATAAATAAATAAATAATAAATGAAAAGCTTTGCTACAACTTTAGAGTTGGTCGTTGTGTGTTTGAGCTCTCCTATTTTAAAAAAATGAGAAAAAATATACTTTTCAACTATCTTCATCCCATTACTCATAAATCTTTTGGGGATTTGGTTTGGTTTTTTGAGATAATGTCTCACTTATTTAGCCTTGGCTGACTTGAAACTCATGCTGTAGACCAGACTGGCCCTTGAACTCACAGAGATCCACCTGCTTCTGCTTCCTGAGCACCCTTTTTTTTTATGCATATAGGTATTTTGTCTATATGTGTCTGTTTATCACATGTGTTGCAGTACTCATATAGGCCAGAAAAGGATGCCATCCTCTAGAATTAGAGTTACAGACAGTTATGAGCTACCATCTGGGTGCTGGGAAAAACAATCAGTGCTCTTAATGGATAAGCTGTCTCTCCAATCCTATACATTCTTTTGTAAATGTTGAAAACATCTTGTTCTTACAGCTGCTGGTCTGTATTTACTTTGTATTTGTTTATCATTCTTCCCATGCCCCTTAATTCTATTTCTGAATTTTACATTCTGGTTCATTTATTCTTGATATGAGTCTTGAGTTTTGTCAGCTAGCCTTTTCCCCCCTTCCTTCTTAGAAGAACTTAAGGGGTTTGGAGCTTGAATTTCTGCCCCTTGAAAATGCTGTTGGTTGTTACCTTTGAATTCAGTGAAGTCTGCAGTTAGGTCATCTTTCTCTAATGTGGTGCCATCTTCCTTCCCCTTTAGCATCAGTGTGGTTGAGAACTTTTGCTTTCTTTACTTTCTGGTGCTGGTTTGCTTTTATCTATATTCATATGTTGGTTTTATTGATGTTTTCCTGATTTTTTTAATTTTTATTTTATTTTATTTTTTTATTTTTTATTTTTTTTATTTTATTTATTTATTTATTTATTTATTTATTGGTTTTTTTGAGACAGGGTTTCTCTGTGGCTTTGGAGCCTGTCCTGGAACTAGCTGTTGTAGACCAGGCTGGTCTCGAACTCACAGAGATCCACCTGCCTCTGCCTCCCGAGTGCTGGGATTAAAGGTGTGCACCACCACCGCCCGGCTGATTTTTTTTTTTTAAACCTTAGTTATGTGTTTCCTATGTTTTCTTTAGAAACTTGGCTCTTTCTACTATTGATATTACTCTGTTCCTTTCCTTTCAGTGTTCTGTGGCTTTCTGAAGTCTGCAGTCCCTTCATTCCCATTGTTTGATATGATATGATTCTCTTACTTTATTTTGTGGTTTTTATGTTTAATTTTTAACATTTTTTAAGTGAAACCACTCTAATATACACAGAAGTAGAGAAAATAAGTCCCGAATCCTGATGTGCCCACAAATAACTTTTGGCTCACGCCGCCTCCTTGTTTATGTGTTCCTTTCCTTATACTCGGGATTATTTTGAAACAGAATCAAACATTACTGGGATTGTTAAAATCCAGACAGCATTATTTTGTAAATATTTTAGCATTTATCTTTGAAAAGCTAGCATTCTGGGGCCAAGATTATGGCTTAGTGGTAGAAACATATGAAGCCCTGGGTTTTTCACCAGCATCAGAGTTTTTCCTCTACAAACCCCAGTGTCAATGTTACTCTTAAGAAGTGAGATGGCTCAGTTGGTAAATGAGGGCTTGCTGTGCAAGCCAAGAATGAGGACTTGAGGACCATCCCCAATGCTTTATTTAACAAAACAGTGGTAGTGGTTACCTGGTGACCCGTGCTAGGCAATCCTGAGGAAGAAGAGGCAGGAGGACCCTGCAGGCTCTGACCAGCCAGACAACATAGGTCCCAGTGACAGACCCTGTCTCAAAAAAGGAGATAGGTTTCTTAAGAGTTCCGTGTTTGTGCACACACGCGCAGGGGGTGGGGTGGGTGTAACATACACACACAAACAGATTTTTTTTTATTTATTTATTATGTATATAGTGTTCTGGGCACCAGGTCTCATTATAGATGGGTGTGAGCCATCATGTGGTTGCTGGGAATTGAACTCAGGACCTCTGGAACAGCAGTCAGTTCTCTTAACCTCTGAGCCATCTCTCCAGCCCACAAACTTTTTTTTAAAAAGAATAAATAACAATATTTCCTTCTTCAAATCTATTGTCAGTGTTCACAGTTTGAGGGTGTTTTCCCCTTTGTTTTTATTTTTTTAATAATTTTTTTTATTTTATTTGCATTGGTATTTTCCCTGCATGTCTGTGTGTGGAGTCAGAGACAGCTGTTAGCTGCCATATGTGTGCTGGGAACAGAACCCGGGTCCTCTGGAAGAGCAGCAGATAGTGCTCTTAACAGCTGAGCCATCTCTCCAGCCCCCCCCCCCTGTTTTTATTTAGTGTACTGAAGAATATTAATTTATTTGGAATTAGAACTGAAAGTGTGCATCACTATGCCCAGTTTGAAGACTTAATCTTTGTACGATAATGATTAAAAGAGAGTTGCCAAATTGTGATAGAATTTTGAAACACTTATTCCAAATTTCTGAACTTAAACTTTGACAGATTGAATCTGTATTTCTTGTGTTTAAATCTCACTCTCATCCTTTCACTTCTATCACTTTAAATAGGTCATTCTGAGGTAATATTAGTTTAGTGTCTTCTTTTTCTAGAGGATGCAACATTTTGCATATGGGTTATAGGTGTTGGTTTAAATGAAAATAGCCCTTTTCTTCGTGGGTCTTTGTTGTTATTGTTGTTTTTTCTTCTCCAGTCTTACTGATTTACTTAAAGGCAGTGTTTAGCTGTGTAGCATAGGCTGGCCTTGAACTCAAGATCCCCTTGCCTTGTTCTCCTGAGGTCTGGAACTAAAAGCATGCACCACTATACTTTGGCTCTTTTTTTAATTTGGAAAGGTTTCGCGTGAGTCTCTTGCACATCTTTCTTTGTGATAATAAAGATGGCTTTACACCAAAAATTACAATTAGCGCTTTTGTGGTTTTATGTTACAAAGCAGTGCTCTGTACAAATTCATTTTACAGTTTGGCTTTACTGAACCATTTTATGTTTATACTGGAGTTGTACCTTAACAAAATAGATGCATTTCTTTACACTGTTTTAAAGCAAAATATGGCTCATTCCATTGGGTTAGGATGAATGAACCTTTTGTTTTTTCTAATGCTTTTTGAGACAGGGTCTCATATGTACCCCAGGCTGATCTCAAACATCTTACGTAGTAGCCAAGGCTGACCTTGAACTCTGCTTCCTCCTGTCTCTGCCTGCCAAATGCTAGGGTCACAGGCTACCATATTTAACAGTTGTTTTAGGTCAGTGTTTTGTTTATTAATACTGGTTTTGAGACTAGGCCTCTCTGATGCAGGTTAGCAGGAACTGCTGGGATCAGATTATGTAATCCTCTTGCATCAGCCTCCAAGGTGGCTAGGGTTGGATGCTGAGCCCATTGCGCCTAACTGCAGGTCTTTTAGAAGGTTGAGCCCTTGTACCTAACTGTAAGTCATCTTTTAGAAAGTGATTTATGAAGCTGTTTTTCTTTTTCTCTACTTATGCTCTGGGTATCAAGCATAATAGTCATTTTATTTTCCCCACCCTCAAACCAGTTGTTAAATTTTAACTGATATGTACAAGTGTTTTGTCTGTGTGTATATGCACCAGATGCATGCCTGGTGCCCACAGAGGCCAGAACACATTATTGGATCTCCTGGAACTTGAGTTAAATACATGGTTGTGAATCACCACATAAGTTCTGGGAACTCAGCCCAGATTCTCTGCAGGAACAGCGGGTGCTCCTAACCAGTGTGCCATCTCTCCAGACTCAAATTGTTGATATTTTTAAGACAATCAACATATATTTTCTTTAATGACATTAGCCTTTTGTTAAAAGGATAATACATATTAAGTAAGTAATTACATTTATTGAATAGTTCTTTATCTGTTTTTCTTTCCTACCATTGAATGCATTTACAATAATTAGACAATTTGTATTGTTTCTGTATTGTCATTTGAACGTTAATGTATATTTTTCTTTTTCTTCTTTTCATTTCTATTCTGAAAGTAGCCTTTACATATAGACTTTAACTCATGTTTTTCAGGGTTACTTTGAAAGTTGCAACATACACAGAAACAGGATAGCAGGCTTCGAAGTGAAAGCCTATGCTAATCCCACAGTGGTTCGATGTGAAATTCACCATGGGCAGACTGGAGGAATATATGTCCATGAGAAAGGAAGAGGACAGTTTATAGAGAATAAAATCTATGCAAACAACTTCGCAGGCGTATGGATTACCTCAAATAGTGACCCAACAATAAGGTATTTGCATCATTACAGATACGGGTTGGATTTATTTTGTTTTGGGGGTTTTTGTCTGTTTTTACATCTGAGAAAAGATGCTGAACTTAACTCTTAAAAAATATATTTTTAGGGGCTGGAGAGATGGCTCAGTGGTTAGGAGCACTGACTGCTCTTCCAGGGGACCTAGGTTCAATTCCCAGCACCCACATGGCAGCTCACAAGTTGCAGGGGATCTGACACCTTCACACCAATGCACATAAAATAAAGTTAAATGAACCATAAAAATATTTTTTTTAAAAAAAAATATATATATATTTTTAGAGGAGCTCTGGCTGCTCTCCCAAAAGATCCACATTCAATTCCCAGCACCCACATGGCTGTTCACAAATGTCTGTAATCCAGTTCCAGGGAATCTGACACCTTCATACCAAATGCACATAAAAAAATTAAATAAAAAAAATATATATGTATGTATGTATGTATGTATGGGGCCTGGAGAGATGGCTCAGTGGTTAAAAGCACTGGCTGCTCTTCCAGAGGTCCTGAGTTCAATTCCCAGCAACCACATGGCAGCTCACAACCATCTGTAATAAGATCTGGTGCCCTCTTCTGGCCTGCAGGTGTACATGCAGACAGAACAATGTATACATACTAAAAATAAATAAATAAATAAATCTTTTAAAAAAATATTTTTTGTTTATGCCCTAGGGTGTAGCTCAGTGGTAGAGTGCTTGTTTAGAAGACATGAGGCCCTAGATTCAAGCTTCAGTGCAAAACCAAATATATATATATATATCAGGGGAGACTTTCGAGGCAGGATTTCTGTGTCCTGGCTATTCTGGAACTCACTCTGTAGACCAGGCTGGCCTCAAACTCACAGAGATCCTCCTGCCTTGGCCTCCTGAGTACTGGGATTAAAGGTGTGCACTGCCACCACCCCGTTTAAAATATTTCTTTCTGTGGAGCTGAAGAGATGACTCACTGGTTAAGAGCACTAGCTCCTCTTCCAGAAGACCCAGGTTCAAGTCCCAGTACCCACATGGCAGGTCAGAATTCCAGTTCCAGGGCATTTGACACCCACACACAGGCATACATGTAGGAAAACATACATTTATAGGTGTTAGCACAGGTTATTAACAGCCCATGTTATAGGTCATTAAATAGGTCTATAACTATCTTAGAACATAAATGCCTTTGTCATCTTTTTTTTTAATGAAAGACAGCAAATAGTGTGCTTTAGGACCCTAATTATCTCAAAGATCCTAGGACAAAGAGACTAAGAGTATCTAAAAGTCTTTGGCCCACTCTGGTCACAGTAAGAAAGCAAACAAACTTAAAGGAAGTCTTAAAAGCATCATTGGTCAGTCTTGTGGTACAAAACTATTTTAATAGGCTCCAAAGCCACAGAGAAACCCTGTCTCGAAAAACAACAACAACAAAAGCTATTTTAATTTAATCAGAGCATAGAGTTTTTTTGTTTTGTTTCATTTTTGTTTATTAAATGGGGTCTCTGATCTCTTTGCATATTTTGCTGACCTCAAATTTTATGTAGACCAGGCTACCCTTGAACTCACAGAGATCCACCTGCCTTTGCTTCCTGAGTGCTGGTATTAAAGGTGTGTACTACCATGCCCAGTTGATTTATTTTTAATTATCAAATTGTCTGTTGATTTTATGAAAATGTATAGACAGAAGTTTCTCTTCTGCCTGGTCCCATAGCCATTGAGTTCCAAAGAAACACACAGAGGCTTATATTAATTATAAACTGTATGGCCTGTTGCTCAGGCTTATTAACTAGCTCTCACAACTTAAATTAACCCATAATTCTTATCTATATGTAACCATGTGGCTTGGTACCTTTTTTTCAGCAAGGTATTCTCATCTTGCTTCCTCTGTGTCTAGATAGTGACTGACTCTCTGCCTTCCGTAGGCTGGTTGCCCTGTCTATAAAAATATATTGCTAATATTCATCACATGTTTCTAAGCTAAAAGAAATTGTTTTGAGTGTTTCAAGGGAATGTTAAAAAATACTGTTTTGGAGTTGGGTATGGTAGCAAACACCTGTATTCCAATCGCTTGGGATTCAGAGGGTGGAAGAACCCCACAAGTTTGGGGCCAACCTGTCTGCATAATGAGACTGTCTGAAAAAGTTAAAACCAGGGGACTGGAGAGATAGCTCAGTGGTTAAGAGCACTGTCTGCTCTTCCAAAGGTCCTGAGTTCAATTCCCAGCAACCACATGGTGGCTCACAGCCATCTGTAATGAGATCTGGTGCCCTCTTCTGGCCTGCAGGCATACATGCAGACAGAATACTGAGAATACTGTATACATAATAAATAAGGGCTGGAGAGATGGCTCAGAGGTTAAGAGCACTGGCTGCTCTTCCAGAGGTCCTGAGTTCAATTCCCAGCAACCACATGGTGGCTCACAACCATCTGTAATGAGATCTGGTGCCCTCTTCTGGACTGCAGACATACATGCAGGCAGAACATCATATACATAATAAATAAATAAATAAATAAATAAGTCTTTTTTTAAAAAGTTAAAACCAAATCAAAACAGCAAAAAATATTATTTGGGATCTTCTGATATAGCTCAGAACTTACCCAGCAATATAGAAGGCCCTAGATTAGTTCAGCACTGCAGAATAAACATACATACATACATACATACATACATACATACATACATACATACATACATAAATATGCTTTTTCATCTTAAATAATAAGAGAATTTTGAAATATCATCAGGTAGCTTTTTTTGGTTTTGTTTTGCAAATTAACAAACTAAGTTTCTGAATGTAGAAACTAAATGATTCTTCATGTTACCATGGATGATCTTATGGTATAATTGTCTAAAACAAATTTTGTTAAGTATATGACTTTTTAAAAACTGATTTACATTATAGGGGGAATTCTATATTTAATGGAAATCAAGGAGGAGTTTACATCTTTGGCGATGGACGAGGACTTATTGAAGGAAATGACATTTATGGTAAGCATATGATTTTGTTGTATAAAACTTAGATGTTAGCTTTTTTCTCTTGCGTATGCACCAGACACATACAGATTTATTGAATGAAGGAGGGTACAGATGAGGCAGGCTCAGTTCTTGGCCTCTACTTTCCTCATGGCTACCTGTACATTGTTCAACTCCTTGTTTCCTCTGGATGTGTGTCCCACCTTCTTGTTAAACTTCAGTACCTGCTTGTCCTTGGAGATCTTGGGCAGTTTCATAGTTCACTAGAGTATGAAGTCACATCTTGCCAGATCATGTCCTATATAAACTTGGTATGTTTGGTGAGATGCCGTGGAGTCAGCTGTGCCTTGACTTGCCGTACACTTTATTACTTTGTGGCCTTGTAGAAGCCCACAGCCATGCTGCAGTGCAAAGCTCTGGCTCTTGCACTTCGCAGGGACTAGGACAGTAAAACTAGCCTAACTTCTTCATGTCAGCAGTAGACTGTTCTGAAATTATCTAAGGGAGAGAACTGATCTAGTTCCTTTAAAGTCTCAATGAAGGGGCTAGAGCAATGGCTCAGTGATTAAGAGCACTTGTTTTTGAGATGACCCAGGTTCAAGTTCCAGCACCTACAATTATCTTTAACTCCATATCCAGGGTGTATATGATACACAAACATTCAGGAGAACAAAATACTCACACAAAAAAAATAATAAATCTTTTTAAAAAGAATAAATTCTCAAAGATTATTCTCTAGTATTTAAACATTTCATGCTGTAAATGCAAAGCACTAAGCCAGATACCACAGGAAAATAGAAATAAGACCCTAGTATGTATGATTTCAAACAGTTTTGTTTGAAGTTTAGTCTACTTTGAGCTCAGTAGAGATGGGAAGTATTCCTCACTAAAGCTTTTATTTAGCAACTGATTAAATACCTGTGTGCCAGACACATGATATTCACATCAGTTCTACAAGATATATAATATTAAATGCCTGTAGTTGCTAATCAGAAAACAGGCATGAAGAATTTAAAATACTGACTCAAAGTCACATTGGAAATGAATCCTTGGTGACCTGGCTTGATCTCTAATCTAACTGCAACAGTTCTACATCTACTAGTCCTCTTGGTGTTATCTTGTAATGCTCAATAAAAATCTAGTACATGAATTGTTACTATTGCTTGATGTAAAATCCTTACTGTGTACTACTAGGCTCTAAACATTGACACTGTAAATTTTATTTTCAAATAGGCAATGCATTAGCAGGAATTCAGATTAGGACAAACAGCTGTCCTATTGTTCGACATAACAAAATTCATGATGGGCAACATGGTGGGATTTATGTGGTAAGTTAATGTATATACTTATGTAAACCCTTGCATGAAGTCGAGGCCCGTGGCTAGGGATCTGCTTCATTGGTAGAGTGCTTAGCTAGATAGAGTAGGTTTCATTTCCATCACCACTTAAACCCAGCCTAGTAGCCCAAGCCTATATAATCCCAGAATTTGGAAGAGGGAGGAGGATCAGAAGTTCAAGTGTAATTGTCAGCTATATAAGCAAAATCAAGGTTAGCCTGGACAACATGAGACCCCGACTCAAAAAATAGGAGAGAAAGAAGGAGAAAACTACAAAAAGTGACTCATTGACGCCTACACATACGCTCTTGGGTACATCTTTCTAAGCACCTGTTTGTCTTAACTTTCATGTTCAAGCCTTATGTTAAAATACCATTAAATCACCAACCCTTTCATTTGAGAGAGAGAGAGAGAACTGGTGGCAGCTGGGTATGTTGGCCTGTAATTCTAGCACAGAGCTAGGACAGTAGAATCATAAGCCCAGGGCAGGGGCTGTACAGTGGCATTGGTTACAGTGCACTTGCCCTACAAGCATAATGACTTGAGTTTGATCTCCTGATCCCACTTTAAAAAACGGAAAGGTGTGATGGCTACTGGGGAGTCAGAAAGGAAGAATCCCTGGGGTGAGTAGAGGCATAACTAACTGAAGTGGGGAAAATAAAAAAAAAAACTGGAATTTTGTTAGTGTGCCAACTTTGTGAATCTGAAATTCTATAAAAGCAGTATTTAAACTACATCCATCACTGCCACCACCAAAAAAGAGAGCCTTAAAATGAAATAGCCAGCTGGATCCTAAATTTTTTTTCTAATGGTGGTAAAAACTCTGGTAACACAGAGACCTTATCATTTTGGAGAAGTTTGTAATACCTTTGCTAAATGAGACATTTTTAGTATGTCACATATCTTAGAAATGTTCCTTTCTTTAAAAAAAAATGATGCTTCTTTTACTGTGATAGATTTAAAATCTAAACTATACAAAGAAAGTTACAAATATTTTGGAAGAGTAAACTCAAGTAGAAGCTACATTTTAAAAAAGTTATGGTGGTGTGTGAATCCGACTTAGAGTAAGGTAGGAAGGATGAAAGTTAGAGACCACCCTGTCTTCTTAGGGTGGGGAGAGATGGTTTAGTGGTTAAGAGCACTGGCTGCTCTTCCAGAGGACCTAGGTTCAATTCCCACCACCCACATGATAGCTAACGTCTGTAACTACGGGATCTGACACCCTTACACAGATATACAAACAGGCAAAGCACCAATGCATACAAAATTATTTTTAAAATAATAATTAAAAGGAGCTAAAAATCCGTTTTAAAGAAAAATGGCCATTCACGCCTTTAATCCCAGCAGCAGAGGCAGAGGCAGGTGGATCTCTGAGTTCAGACGAGTCTACTTAAGGAGTTCCAGCTCACATGTCTCAAGCTGGAAGGGCAGTTTGGGGCCCAGTGAGATGGACGGTGCAGCCGGTAAAGGCACTTGTACAAGCCTACGTTAGAAAAGTCCAGGGCAAGGCCTGTGGGATAGCTGAACCCCTGGAACCCATGTAAAGGTAGGAGAACTGACTCCACACAGCTGTTTTCTGACCACCTCGCTGTACCATGGCATGTGCACACCCTCACACATCACACACACAACAAATAACAAAGATATTTAAAGACCAGGAGAAAAAAGAATGTCGGAAGGTACTGCTTAGTAGTCAAGCATATTCCTAGCATTCATGAGTCCTAGGTTCAGTTACCAGCGCTAGAAAAGAAAGTTGTCATCATTTCCTTACCTACCTGCTGTTGGCAGAACTGTTTCAGGGAGGACCACACTTAAGATTCTGCTATAGACAGCATATACTGTAACCAGTTTAACTTCTGTTCAGCATGAAAAGGGACAAGGTGTAATAGAAGAGAACGAAGTTTACAGCAATACTCTTGCTGGAGTCTGGGTGACAACTGGCAGCACACCAGTACTGAGAAGAAATCGGATACACAGTGGCAAGCAGGCAAGATCACTTACTTGGTCTTCTTTGGGTCACTACTGTTGTTTGTTTTTAAAAAGGTATCATCTGAAAAAGTTTTCTTTCCCTTTAAATTTAGGTTGGTGTTTATTTTTATGACAATGGACATGGTGTGCTAGAAGATAACGACATCTATAATCATATGTATTCAGGGGTTCAGATAAGGTAAATGTTTTCTTGGCTTCTTTTGTGAAGGACTTGGGAGTACGTAGACTGTGAAAAAATGCGTAATGATCAGTCATTCTGTAATGTATTCATATTCTCTTTGCATTTGTAGCTTTTCTTGATCAGGAGTTAATAACATAGGCCGGAAGAGCTAGCTCATTTCACTGTTCTGCCATTTAGAGCAGTTCAGTTGCTACCTACTCTTATCCCTATGCCTGGCATGTCATTGGCATTCCGTAAAATGGAAACTTCTGCTTTTATGCTATTTATATTAAACAAATTTTTTTTTTTAAAACTCACTATGGACACCAGTCTGATGCCTACCTCTGCCTACACAGTACTAGTGCTGGGATTCAATACATGCACCACATGTCCAGCATAAATTTTTATATTGCATCTGTAATATTTTATGAAATTACAAGCTTTGGGTGTGGTTGTTTAACTTTGGTTTTTGTGACAGGGTCTCTAGACCATGCTTGTTTCAAACTCACAAATACCTGCCTCCCAAATTTTGGGATTAAAGGTGTATGTCACTCACCATGCCTAGCCCTAGAATCCTGAGAGTCTCAATGATTATAAAATTCATCCTTTAACTTCATGTATGAAGAGATAGAAAGTCATATAACTTCAGCTTAGCTTAGTTATAGAGCTCTGTAGTGATAAACTATAGCAGAATAATACAAGTTGAAGTTCTATGGGAAAAACAAGATTAATCAAACCATTTATAAAGAATTTTTAGTTTGGGTATGCATGTGGGCAGGTATATGTGCAAAGGCACAGAAGTGGAGTTCAGAGAAAACTTTCAACCCAGTTCTGCTTCCCCCATGTGGTTTCAAGTCATCAGCATTGTCGTCAGGTGCTAAGCCATGTCACTGGCATGTTAGTTCATTCTTGCCATGATTAGTGTTGCATGTCAGAGTTATAGAAGAGTTACTGAACGAGAATGATTGACTTAAATGGTATTTCTTTCTTATCCATAGGACTGGAAGCAACCCTAAAATTAGACGCAACAAAATTTGGGGAGGACAGAATGGTGGAATTCTAGTTTATAATTCTGGTATGTTTTAATCCATCATCTTTTTCTGTGTTAATAAACTTTAGAAATATGCTTTCTAAATAATGTACCTAAATTTTACATTTATAGGTCTAGGCTGTATAGAAGACAATGAAATATTTGACAATGCAATGGCTGGAGTCTGGATTAAGACAGATAGTAATCCTACACTAAGAAGAAATAAAATCCATGATGGAAGAGATGGTGGCATCTGTATATTTAATGGGGGTCGAGGTATTGTTGTTAATTTTGCATTAGTAAAAAACCCAGTCTTCTGTTGTTCTTCTATATCTTTAATGATCAGTGACACTGCCAACTAAAATGTTACAAATGGATGAACGTTTTCCTTATTTTTAGATGGTTAGGAAATTAGTGCCTAGAATTAAATAAATGAATATGTAAAGTATTTCCATCTTTTGTAACTACCTTGACTCTGTGCCAGTTGTCAGTAAAGCTTTTTGAAAGTAGAGTTGCAAATCCTCACTCTGGTCCGTTTATTATTCTAATAAACATTAAAATCAAGTTACAGAAATAGATGTGACAATAAGTATGTAAAATATATGCAACTCTTTATAGCAAACACATGTTGATTTTGTAACCGTTGGAGAACTAAATTAACAAAGCCAACTTGATCCTGGTCCATAAAGCCAGCCCAGTTTGCCTTGAGGCATTAGTCCTACATTGGTCACCCTTTGCAGAGAACTGTGTGTTCAGAGACTGTGAGACAGTGCTGAGAGCAAAGCACAGTTCCTACAATGTCAACAACCCAACACCCAAAATTCTGTATTACCCAACATGAAAGAAATATACCAGTACTTGAGATAACTTACTATAATAGCAGTGATATAGTCTCAAAGAGATTAGATTTAATAATTCAAAATTGACATGCTGATAGTCTTTATAAAATACAGTGATGACAAGCCAACTGTAGTGGCTTACACCTCTAGTCTCAGCACTCTTAAGTCTGAATCAGAAGCACCATAAGCCTGTGATTTAGTGAAGACTGTGTCCAGACAGAGTGTGTGTGAGTGCCAGGCAGTGGCTCACACCTTTAATCCTAGCACTTGAGACAGAGACAGGCGGGGTTTCTGTGATTTCAAGGCCAACCTGGTCTACAACTAATTCCAGGACAGCAAGGACAAAGAAAACCCTTTGGGGGGGGGGGTGGAGATAATACGTACAGAGAGGCTGGTTTTAATTGTGGGGTGTTAAGCAAAAGTTCTTACAGTAAAATGAGCTATGTCTCAAAATATTCAACTGGTAGAGGGAGGGCTTTCCAAGTATAATTGTTTGCCCTTGACCTATTTTGTCACACCTCATTAAATATTTGTACCAACCAATTGGTAGAGATAGCTAAAGACCATAAATAAGAATTATGATGCCCATACAGTCTACAGTTAAATGGAAAGGCACATTGTTTACAAGTCTGAAGGAAACTGAAAATGGTTTAGAAGGTGCAAGAAGTGAAGAGAGCTGAGGGTGGCTAAGAGGTTTACTATGTGCGGTGGGGATTTTAACTGTCTTCACAGCATTAGAGGGCTATGAACATAGCACAGTGTATAGAGGTGCTTGTGCACAGGCCCAAGGACCTGGATTTAGTCCCCATATCCCACAAGGTAGCCCAAGACCTCAAGATACACACACCTGCATTCATATACATATTCAATAAATGAGTGAAGACAAGCAAGCTGGTTAGAAGCAGGGACTTGGTGTAATTTAGGCGAGAAGTTAAGAATACGTGAGCAAAGATTACAAGGGCTATATGTCTAAAAGGGTATGAATGGGGCAATCTGTTCCTGCAGAGAACCTGGGTTCAAGTCCCAGCATGTACATGGTGGCTCTGTGAATGTCCTCATTAGACCTCTCTGAGCACCAGGCTTGCATATGGCACACAAAAATACAGACAAAATAAAATCGGAGGGAATGTGCTGGTGTTCAGTTATAGATTGGGTTAATACAATTAACACTGCAAGGGGAAAGATGAGAGAACATTGCAGTGAGATACAATGAAGTGCCCGGAAATAGTAGAGGTCAAATGTCTACTGAAATAAAAATGTCTACTTTCTGGAAACAAAAACACCAGTGTATATTACTTACTGTACCAAAAACAGATGGTGGTCTTACTATGAAAGTCTGCATACCACTTGCATGCCTGATATTTACAGAGGCCAGAAGAGGGCTTTGGATCCCCTGAGACTGGAGTTAGAAGTGGTTATAAGCCACCATATGGTGTTGGGAATCAAACCCAAGACTTCTGAAAAAAGCAGCCAGCGCTCTTAACTGCTGAGACATCTCTTCAGCACCTAAAAACAGGTTGTCCATGTAATAGCTGTTACTTACTAGTGTACTTTACCATGAAAGTAATTTACCCACTCATACCTAGTAATACAAGTATTTGAAGGATGAAGTCCTTGGCACTTTCATAGTGGTGTAAGGTGTGAAAACCTCACAGAGGAAGTGACAGAATGAAAAAGAGTGCAAGGCATTCCAGGAATAATACGAAACAGGTTCACAAATGCAACTAGAATACTCAACTAGAATACTCTTAAAAACTTGAAATGTGAGTTGATTTCAGACCATTCAGAAATTAGTTTTATGAGCAGAGAAAGAGCGTGTCAGATGAGACAGGAATGAGGAAAATGACCAGAAGTCTGCAAATGTAATATAGTTATTAAGAAACAGGAGGGAGCCAGATACCATGAGATGCTAGCCAAGTTAGCCCCTGTATGCTGCAGGCATGATGATGCCTGTAACTCAGGGCCAACCTTGGACTATATTGTAAGACCCTGTTTCAACAATGTTTGCTGTATACATTAGCTTTAATCTAAGTATTTTAATTATAGGTCTCCTTGAAGAAAATGATATTTTCAGGAACGCTCAAGCAGGTGTTCTTATCAGCACTAATAGCCATCCAGTCTTAAGGAAAAACAGAATATTTGATGGCTTTGCGGCAGGTTTGTATTCTTTATCTGTGACTTGTTTTAAACCTGTAATTAAAGGTTTTCTTGTAGTTTAGTAAGGTTAGTAAGAAAGAACCTATTTAAGATTCTAGGCCAACCTTTCTCTGCAACCTTGGCTGTCCTGGAATTCTCTCTGTAGACCAGGCTGTCTTAAAACTCAAGAGATCCATACCCATCAAAGGTGTGTGCCGCCACCACCTTGCTTCAAGGAACCACTCTTAACATTTGAACATTAACTGGAATAAATCTGTAGTCAGGCTGGGCAGTGGTGGTGCATCCCAGCACTGAGGAGGCAGAGGCAGGTGGATCTCTGTGAGTCTGAGGCCGGCCTGGTCTACAGAGCAAGTTCCAGGACAGCTAGGGCTGTTACACAGAGAAGCCCTGTCTTTAAAAACCGAAAAATAATTTATAGTCAGATTGGAAATACATGTAAATTTGAGTCTTGTGACTTTTAAATGTTTAAAAGTGAAAAACAAAACAGTCACTTTAATTACCTCAAATAACCATTTAGCAGCTTTTCTTTTTTAATATGGAAACTTTCAGCATACTTCTGGGTACTGTCCCCTTTATTATCTTTTATCCCAATCTTCCTTTATCTGTTGCACAGTTTGGTAATTTTTTGCACTCATAGGCCCTTTCTCCTGTTAACAGTATTATTCCCCAGTTTGCTTGTCCTTGTGACCATGTCGCTGTGAGTAGGTGTGTGTGAATGTTACTGTTGATTAAAATACTTGCAATTTGTTCTTTAGATAGTAAGCAAACTAATTTAATGTGAAACCACTAGCTTACATCCGTCCTAATTTGGAGATTCTTTAAGAATAGGTGGCCAGTATAAGGTGGTAGCGGTAGACGCCCCTTTGATCCCAGCACTTAGGAGGCAGGTGGATCTCTGTGAGTTCGAGGCCAGCCTGGTCTACGGTGAAAGTTCCAGGACAGCCAGGGCTGTTGGACAGAGAAACCCTGTCTTGAAAAACCAAAAAGCAAATAACAAATGAACAGTGTAAAATGATGATGCATCTACTTGTTTTGTAAATTTCACTTCAGGTATTGAAATTACAAATCATGCAACTGCAACACTAGAAGGCAATCAAATTTTTAACAACCGATTTGGAGGCTTATTTTTAGCATCTGGTGTTAATGTGACAATGAAAGGTATGTTGGAATCTGTTCTTCTAAGCACTCTAAAAATGGTAGTTGCAAGTCACTGTTAATTCCTTCTGTCACTTTCTACGTTAGCAGCAATTTTAAATGACCAGTTTTGAGTTTGGCTTAAGCTTGTTTTAAGAGTTGGGATATTTTACACAAGGAAAACATATTTCTGTTCTTAGTTTCTTACATATAATTGTATCCTTGGCTAGCTGTTGAAAATACTTTTGTTTTTACAGATAACAAAATAATGAACAATCAAGATGCCATAGAAAAGGCTGTTAGTAGAGGACAATGTTTATATAAAATATCAAGTTATACCAGCTATCCCATGCATGACTTCTACAGGTATATTTCTAAATTACTTGAATACAGAAAAGTGAAAGTTAGTGATTCCCTTTAAGTTGTCATTGCCTGCTCTCTTTTGTTCTGTTGTCATTGGGGAGGGAAAGCACTACTTGTTAACTAAGTGATAGACCAGGCTGGCCTTGAACTCACAGAAATCTACCTGTCTTTGCTTTTCAAGAGCTGGCTGGGATTAATGGCCTGCCTGGCCTGTTTTAAAGTAACATTTCCACTGTGTTATTTATAACTCAGGTTGTTCCATTTTACTAAGACACACAATACTACAGTTTCCTTTGGGTCTAGACTATAGCCAGCCACAGAATTCAGGTAAAGGTCATGAGTGATAAAATGCACTATTTTAAATTCCTGACAAGCTCAGTAATACAATGTTTTGATTTTTAGATGTCATACTTGTAACACCACAGATCGAAATGCCATATGTGTGAACTGCATTAAGAAGTGCCATCAGGGACACGATGTAGAATTTATTAGACATGATAGGTATGTAGAATACTTGTTGCTATATTGCCCAGTTACTTCCCTTCACTTTGCTAATTTTTGGATTTTCATTTTGCTTTAGGTTTTTCTGTGACTGTGGTGCTGGAACACTGTCCAACCCTTGTACATTAGCTGGTGAGCCTACACACGATACAGACACATTATATGATTCTGCTCCACCTATAGAATCTAATACGTTGCAGCACAACTGAATTCCTCCCTAAAGAAAAAGTCCTGTCATTCTAACATCGTAACTTAAAAACATTTTTTTTGGAAGATTTAAAATACTTGCCCATGCTACAGAAAGAGACTGTACTGAAAAGATGGATACACAAGGTCAGTTGACACTATGAAGCTCAAGCTACCAAAAAGAAAGTGGCAATATATTGACTCAGGATCTCAAAGCTGGGTATTTTAGCATTACTGTGTAAAGACTTTTGAAGGGACAGAAGTGAAGAAAATAAGCTGCAATTTTGTACAGATACCAACTTCTGAAAAAGCTGGTGTTTTTACAACTAGCATTGAATGCAGTCCGATTTGCAGTAGTTATCTTCAAATAGACAAGCAGCTTTGTTGCTGCCTTTATGGACATGGGTACCAATTGCTTTTGTAATATGGTAAAAATGTGAGCTAGCACTTCTGCATTGATTTTTTTTAACATGTATTCAGATTGAGAATATGATTTTAATGCTTTAATCTCATGTAGTTTGTTTTTAATTTCAAGCAAAATCTTATTGTACTTGAATGTGCCCTGTTTTGTTAGCACACCTAGACTTGCTGTAACTGTACTCATGTCCCAGTATGTACGTTCTTTCTATGAAAGAGAAAAACACTAATCTTAAATTATATCCAGCAATGTTTCTGGTATCCTTTAAGAAAAGTTAAGACTATTATTTCCTTCCCTCTCCTGTGCAGCATTCAAAAAAAAAAAAAAAAACCCTAGAAAAAAGTTGAGTGTGTTTTAATGAGACTTCCTAGGAAGGGATGCACTGTAAACAAAAGTATTCTTGTATCTCAGTTTTGTGAAAGGTAAAAACTACTATGTTTTAAAGTTCACTTTAGAAAGTCTCTTCAAAACAGGCCTGTATTTGAATTCTGTTCATAGTTTTTATTTGAACAGTTTAGACAAAATGGCTGGAAATTAAAGCAGTTTCCTACATTAAGCTGAGACCAGTATATATACAGCCCTATACAGTTTCATAGCTCCCCCTCCCATTTATGTGTATTGGTGACAGTGGGTATAAACAGCCTGAAAGTGTATGCATGTACCATAACATCTAGACTTAATATATTGTGGAGTATTCAATAACCATTATGTAGAAGGTAGATGAGAATTAAAAGGGTTTAATTTCCTAGAAAGAAAATGGAAAAATGGTCATTTTTAAAAAATAAAGTTTATTAGATCATAATGTTGTCTGAATTTACCACCTTTGTCAAAAGTCAACTCAGCTTCCAATGTAGTCTACAATTCCTTAATCAAAGCCAGCAACCTATGGATAGCTTCAGCATCTAGAGTCGGCTTTTCACTAGCCAGACAAACTTCCCTTTAAAAAAAAAAATTATAAAATTATTTCATTTTGTCTATATACCAGCCTTCCAACTAAGTCAGCTATAGGAAAATTATATGTTTTATTCAGAAATAATTACCGAAATAGTCGTAATGACTGATTCATCTTCTCAAATTCTCTTGCTTTTCTGTGTCCCTTTTGAATAACCTCCTCCGGAAGATTAGCAAGCCTTGCTGCATTAAAGCCGTAGCTCTTGGGACAGGCTCCCTTAATGAATTTATAGAGGAAGGTAATAGTCTCCTGGCTGGGATCCTCACATTCATTTTCTACCATGCAAGCCTTCAAGAAAGAAAAACTATTTTATTACAGCTCTATGATTTATGTGCTGCCAACTGAAAAATGCCTGGGTAATTCTACATACCATGTGTCCTAGGCGCACAGAAACAGTTTTAGAATAGTCTTCTACTAATGAATGATAGTGTGTAGAAAACAATGTTCGACACTTTATGGTTTCGGCAAGTTCTTTAACAACTGCATTGGCTATTGCTGTCCCATCAAAAGTTGCAGTACCTCTTCCTGTGAAAGTGATTAAGAGATGTACACCTCATGACAGGGTGCCAGAAGCAGCCTGGGCACTACAGAAAGAGGGCAACAAAAACTGCTTCTTACCTAACTCGTCCACAAGCACCAAAGAATGTGCTGTTGCATGCCTAAGTATGCTGGCAGTCTCACTCAGCTCAACAAAAAACGTGCTTTCACCTAAGAAAGGAAACAGGACTATTAACAACAGATTATATCTTGTTTGAGTATGACAAGCAAGAGGTAAAACCACAAAATTTGTAAGTTTTAACATGTTTTTAAAGTTTGACTTTTACATAATGCCAAGTTTTATCCCTACCTTAGGGGTGGGTGGAGGAGAAAGAACAACTCACCTGACATTATCCTATCTGAGGCACCGAGTCTAGTAAACACTCTATCTACTGGTGTGAGCCGACACACTTCAGCAGGTACATAACAACCCACCTGGGCCATGACAGCCAACAGACCAGCCTGTGAAGGTGGGAAAGGAGTGTCAGGATTGGCATTAAGAGAACCTATACAGAGTACACATTTGACTCAAGAATCCTTATGTAGGAATCTGGTACTCCATATAAGTAAAACTTAACAAACAAATATTTTGGACTTCTTTACAACCTTTTGGAAATTTAAAGGCCAATTTTAGCTCTGTGGTTGGCTAAGTCTAGTGAGTAATAGGAAAAGACATTTATGTCAAACTGACTTTAACAGCGCTGGGGAGAACAGTACAGCTAGAAGGATGTGCTCAACCACAAGAACATGCACATACGCCGGGCACTGGTGGTGCACGCCTTTAATCCCAGGACTTGGGAAACAGAGGCAGGATCTCGAGTTCGAGGCCAGTCTGGTTAAAGACAGCTAGGACTGTTACACAGAGAAACCCAACAAAAAAGAACAGGGACACACATGAGGCCCTGGACTCAATCCCCAGAATCAAAATAAATCAGTATCATTTTATTATATAATCTCTACAGTTTTGTTCATTTTGAATGTACTTTCTAAATTTAGTCAAGTCAAAGACCCTCATCACCTAAAACCTCCCCCTCTGTCTTTGTCGAGGTCATGAAAATCAAAGCCAGGGTCTTGCACATGTAATTGTGTGGTTACCACCTTAACATTAGCCAAGAGGTTTCTCTCTGATGAGACAAATGCAACTTTATACAGTTTCCCTCTGCTTCCCTTATGTGACTTTGTGCTATCTGGAAAATGGACTAGAGTATATTTGCCCCTCACCTTACAACTACTTTCTAATTAATAGAACATGAAGGGTAAATTACCTGTCTTATGAGTGTAGATTTGCCCCCCATATTTGGTCCAGTAACAAGCACACAATACGCTTTGCCATTTCCTTCTTCTTCACAGCCTATCAGGATGTCATTAGGAATAAAATCATCTCCAAAAAAAGTCTTGGTAATACAGGGATGCCGTGACCCTTTAAGCTCTAGGAAGGGGTGTCTGTCTTCTCCCGGTAATAGAATTTCTGGGCGACACATGGGACCATCTCCTCCTTGACTATAGTTAGCCAGGCACACTAAGACATCTGTCAAAAGAAGATAAAAGTAAAGCATCGTTTTGTTAATTTCTTGCTAGGTATACATTATCATACCCACAACACAGTACTTGTTCTAGCTTCTATAAAATGTCTTTTTAAAAATGGGCCAGCAAGATGGTTTAACAGGCCAAAGGTGCTTGCCACCAAGCCCAATGACCTAAATTCAATCCCCAGGCTCTGCACAGTAGGAGAGCAAATTCCCACTAAACTATCATCTCCACAGCAACTGTAACAAGCCCAACCCCTAACACACACAAAAGGTCCTGTACTACTCAGTAAAGTATGTTTCCTCTATGTTCTATTTTGTCCTAAAACGCTTTTAGTGCCAGGCATGACACCAAACACCTTTAATCCTAGACTTGGAAAGCCAAGGCCAGGTAGTAGAGCCCATCTCAGAACATGCTGTCACTGGAACCAAGTTATTGGCCTGGGTGTTTTCCATGTCTTCATTGTAACATGTGAGTGACAGGAGAAGTAAGTTTCCATTTCAGCAGTTCTCTAAGTCCTCCTCTCCTCCACATCCCCATGAGGGTGGCTGCTTATAAAATCTCTTAAGAGATAGACCAGCAGGGAGGTCTATCTAAAGGTATGCACCTTTAATCCCGGCACTTGGGAGGCAGAGGCAAGGGGGGAATCTCTGAGTTCAAGGCCAGCATACAATGTGACAGGGCCTTATAGCTAGTGCTGGGGAACAGCCAGAGAGTGAGACAAATGGACCAATTTAGAATATCTGTGCTGTGAAAGGATTTTTCTGTTCAGTCCATTTAATAATTGTGTTCAGATGAAGGTTACAATCTCAGTATAGTACCTTAGGGTTGTAGTTCAGTGGACAAATGCTTGAAGCACTAGCTTCAGTTCCCCACACCATCAAAAAGAAGGTGAGGAGGAACCTAGAACAAATTTTGGTTTCCATATTTTAAAAAACAGATGCACTAGCCCTGATATCTAAGATTACTAAATTTCTGCTTTAAAAAAAAAAATCAAAACCTCAATTACAAAAGCAGTTTGGGGTCAAGAGTTGGCTTAGTGGCAGTATTTGCCCAGCGTGTGCAAGGTTCTACCATGGCAAATTAAATTGTAAAACTAGGCAATAGTGGCTTATTCCTACAACTAATCCTAGCAGTTGGGCAGCTGAAGCAGGAAGATTGCCAGGAGTTCAAGGTAAGCTTGAACTAGAGATTCTGTCTCAAATCAAAAAGCAAATGACCTAGTACCAATAGAAACCTGGGAAAAAAAAAATCTTCCCTCAATAAATCAGCTATTCCAAAAAAATGTCACAAAGCTATTAATGGCTAAAAACAAATTTCGGTTACTGCAATTGCCTTGTACAATGTAGTTTGTTTGATTCAAAACAAAAATGTATGCATACATGTCAATATACACACCCATGTTTAGAGATGTATAGCTGAGACACAAAGCTGTATCAATCAAAGCCTAGGGAACAGGGTTGTTTAAAGCCTTACCTAACACTGCAATGCACTCTACAGCAGACTGCCAGTCCTTGTAATTTTTATCAAAGTTATAGAAGAGCCGCCTCATGCAGTCCTTCAAAGACATGTCCCTACGTTCTTCAGCATTTATAAGATTAGCTAACTTCTTCTCAATCGTTTTGGTCCAGTATCGTTTACAGCCCTTTTTAGTAGATTTCAACTCATATTCTTCTGGTAGGTTGCGGGTAGTAAAATTCTCTGGTATCTCCAACTGGTAACGGTTCCTACCAATTCCCCAGTAGACTATGGTCCTGCATCCAAGCCGACTGCGCTGTTTATCTAAGTACTCCAGGAGACTCTGTTCATTCTCTCTTATGTCAGCAAGTGCTCGGTCATAATCAGAGTCAAATCCTGCCTTTGGAGTAATGAGTCCAGTCTTCCGAGCCTTCTCGTGGTCAAAAGCAGTATCCCATCGGTTCAGCTCTGTGCTCAGATCAGGAAAGCAGCCTTCAGGACTTTTTGTCTGTAGAGTGACAACCTGCTTAAGGGTTTTAGACTTAAAATCATCAGCAACATCCTCCATAAGCTCTATAATCTTACACATTACTTTGAATCCTTCTAGAGCAGAAAGAAAATCAATGATCTTTTTTTTGCTGTATGTGGTTTCTTCGTACATTATAGCCCTGCTGTCTGGGTGGTTCTGGCTTTTTAGGGGAGATCCAATATTATGGATCTTACTCAGTAGCCTCTCAAGATCTGGTAGCTTCTTTAGGAGGTCTGTAACTTCAGTGATTTTGTCAGGCAAAGCCATCAGGTCTTCCATAGCATCTAAGCGGTCACTTATAGCGCAAGGGCTACAGAGGGGGGCACAAAGCCATTGTTTTAGGAGCCGCTTGCCAAAGGGAGTATGACAAGTATCAAGCCTCTCTAGCAAAGTCCCTTCAGTAGAACCATTTGTCCCATTCAGGAAAATCTCCAAGTTGTTTAATGTCACTGCATCTAGCACCATTCGCTGATTGGCTTTAGTAAAGACAGCACCAGGTCTTCCTGTGGTGACCATTTTAGAATCCAAGGGAAAATATTCTTCAAAATTAGCCATTGATAGAAGCTCCTGATCAATCAAACATTTTTTGAGGTAGAAAACACAACCACCTAGAGCAGAGAGGGCCAATTCACTATTCTCTCCTGGTGTCAGGCCAATAGAATCTGACCCTGAGGTCATGCTTTTAAGTACTCCGGGCAGTACTACACTACTGTCTTCATTTAACTTCCCAGTAAAATATCCGTCTTCAAGGAGTGTTCTCAGAGTCTTAGTGGCATCCCAAAATTGGGAACCTGGTATCAGACCTTCCTGAAGACAAGAGGACAATGAACTTTTCAGAACTGTTTTGGTGTCTGTTGAGAGATTTCCTTTCTCAAACAAAATTTGTACTGGAGGATAGTGTGCCACAAGAGTCCTAAATCTGGAACAATGGCGATCATCTGAAAACTGACCCATGAAAAACTTGCCCAGTGAAGTGTCAACAAAGCACACACCATATACACGAGTGTGCCCAGAAGAATCTTCCTCTTTCTCTTTAAGGCTCAGAAGGTACTTACTGTAGTTCTCAGAAGGATCACCTTCCAGCACACCATACGTCTGTGTGCCCTTGGTAATGATCCTACAAACCTCCCTTCTCACCACTCTGTCAAACTTAGACACGTGTGCCATCTTCCGGCATCGTGCTTCCATCATTTCTGGAGTCTCTGTCTGTTCCACTCGTGCTACTTTATAGCCCTTCTGTACCAGGGAATCTGAAAATCGGCCAAATGCAATTTCCGGAAAACCAGAATGGGCCCAGTTGCCCTTCATGAATACTAGTCCCAGCTCACTGACTCCAATAACAGCATCCATGTGATACAATTCATAAAACTTCCCCACCTTATAAAAAATAACAAGATCAAAGTTCTGCGACTTAATCTCCCACCACTTCCTCATCCCTGGAGTACAAGAATTAAGGAAATCTTCAGGCACATACAGTGTGGAAGAATTAAAATCAGGGTGATCAGGCCATCTCCTGTGCTCATCTCTTCTCTTTTCTGGCTTAAGCCATTCTAAAGTTTCATGATACCAAATAGTGGGCCCATTATTATTATCACCTCCTCCGCTGACATGGGTTTGGGATTCAGAATTTTGAGGGGCAGAGAAAGCACTCAAGGTACTTTTGGTTTCTGACGAAATTCGAGTCGCTCGTTTGGTGGCTGAGGATGTTTCCTTCCTTGAACCTTTCCTTCTAAATGCGCCGTGACCAGCCATTGCTCTCTTCCGCTTTGGAGCACCTTTGGCAAGGGTGCCCAGGTCCTCACTATCACTGTCTCCAACTCCACTGCTCATTTCGTCGCTGCTTCCTTCTTGCTTAGTGTCTGGCTTGAATTCCACATCAGAGCCACCAATGTCACTCTCAGAATCTGATATGACCCTTCGCTTTTTTACTTGCCGACTGCTTCGCCTAGGCCCCTGCACCTTAGGCTGCAGTTCTTCACTTTCACTTTGATTATCGTCTTCACTCTTATCGGATACATAAGCTGCATGCTGCACCTGCCAGACAAAAAGGGAAAAATTTTTAAAACAAAAGCCTCTAGGCAATCTCTAGCACCATAAATAAAAATTTCTAAAACAAAACTCGAAAAATCCTTGTGTGGAACCCAGACATTATGACTCAGGCTCATAACCCCAGTACTTCGGGGCTGAGGCATAAATATTACTGGAATATTGAGGTCACCATGAGGCAGGGACGTAGCTCAGTTAACTAACATGCAAATTCCTTGGTTTGATCCCCAATAATTCATAAACCAGGAATGTTGGCATACACCGTAATTCCAGCACTTGGGAGGTGGAAGCAGGAGAATCACTAAAGTCATCCCCACTGCATGTCAGTTCAAGACCTGTCTTAGAGAAATAAAAACAATACTGCTGTGGAATATTACCTGTATGCTGCAATGTTGCACACATCTTGAGAAAATGTTCTTTCTTAAAGCTATTTATTTACCCTAAGTTTAAACATAAACTGAACCTGATCCATCAGGCCAATAATCCAACTTCTTGTGATGTTAAGTCAGGAGTTCTGGCTAGCCTGAGCAACTCGGCAACACCCTACCTCAAATAAAAAAATAGCTTTTTTCTATAAAGGAGGGGTTGTGGTAGAGCGCTGGTCTGACATGTATGAGACCGTGGCTTCAATCCCAAGGACTAGGAGATAACATGTTTAACAGCCCATAATTCCAATATTTGAAAAGCAGAAAGCAAGAAGATTCTGAGCTTGAGGCTACAAAGACTGTCGCAAAAGGGAAAGGTAACTGCTGAAAAATCTAGGAAAGTACAGATGTGTACTGAACAGTCACTTTATTTAAAACAGACAAACAAACAAACAAACAAAAAAAAAAAAACAGGGTTTCTCTGTGTAACCCTGTCTGTCCGTCCTTGAACTTGCTCTGTGTAGACCAGGCTGTCCTCAAACTCAGAGATCTGCCTGCCTCTGCCTCCTGAGTGCTGGGATTAAAGGCGTGTGTATCACATACATATCATTTTACCTCATTACACTTTAAGAGAACTGAATGCCTGACCTCTGTCTCATCCTCCTCTTCTGGCTCTGAAGGCTCATCACACACTGCCAACTCAAGCCTCTTCATCTTGTCTTTATTTAAGGCTTCATCTGCACGTTGCATTGCTCTCAGGATTTCAGACTTTGAACTGTAGAAATGACCTCCTTTTTGGGCTTCCTTGGACTTTGAACCTAGGAATATACTTACAATGAGAACACAGTGGCTGAACAGTTGGCCAAATTACAATATGAACAAGAATGGTTACAATCAGTTATAATTTTTAATGCCCCATATATTTTTCATATACGTAGGTCAAAAGCTTATAGGAAGGAATTTTCAGGTAAAAGCTAGCAATAAAACTGGAATCACCAATTTCACTTTGAATTTGCCCTATTCAATCATCCCAGGCCACTTAAATCTCTCTTCTAAGGTCTCAGAATGTGCACGGTGTGACAAACCTCACAGTGAAGCAGATACCAATGTGGTTTGGTTAGGGACTCTTTCTAAAACTGTCCCAAGGACAGATCAGATTTATTTAAATAAACAGCTGGATAACCAGGCTGGAATGTAACGCAACTGGTAGAATGCATGTCTAGCACTTGGGAGGCGCTGGGTCATATCCCCAGCGCCATTATACCAGTAAACCAGAAATGGTAATATTAAATATTAATATCCAGCCCTTGAGGCAGACATCTGGAGAGTCAGAAGGAGCTCAAGATGCTGCAGAGCTGGAGTCCAGCCTAGGCTACATAAAACCCAGTCTCAGACTCTCAACAGAGGAATCTAAAATGGCTGAAAGACACTTAAGGAAATGTTCAACATCCTTAGTCATCAGAGAAATGCAAATCAAAACAACTCTGAGATTCCATCTTACACCTGTAAGAATGGCCAACATCAAAAACACTGATGACAACTTATGCTGGAGAGGTTGTGGGGAAAAGGGAACACTTCTGCATTGCTGGTGGGAATGCAAGCTGGTACAACCCCTATGGATGTCAGTGTGGCGATTTCTCAGAAAATTAGGAAACAACCTTCCTCAAGACCCAGTAATACCACTTTTGGGTATATACCCAAAAGATGCTCAATCGTGCC